>JANAVB010040019.1:6568067-6623067 GCA_029216955.1 Iris pallida
GTTAACTTAAGATTAATAATGAGGAGAACTGGATTGTGTGTAGTAGTATTGATTTTAAAATTGTTTTGAACTAAAATGCTAGGTTGACCTTCTAGGAACCATGATTTTTTTATATACTCTAGTAATGTAGGGAAGTTTAAGGAGAGGTAGTCTTTTATTAGAGTTTAATATTAGAAGAAACAAAGTCATGTATAAGATAGTTTAATTATAAACCAAGTTGTTAAGTGATCTTTTAGACTAGGAATATTTTACCTACATTATAGACTTATCAATTGTAAATCATTATTTCCTACAGGAGGATACCTAGCATTTTGCCTACTTGTACTTTCCTGGAGCCAGGCAAGTACACTCTACGGTTTTGTACTTTACATTATCTTTCCTGTACTTCCTTGAGTGACACAATTGCAACACGACATGTTCTTTCTGGTGCTCTTGTTCTCTTGTGCTTATTACTTGTATCTGGGAGGGGAAATATACTATCTATGTGACCAATCCCAAGTAACAACTCAGGTGTGTTTTAGCTTAGACCCCGCATCGTGCACGCGGGTCCTAAGTCACCATTCATGTGCTTTCAGGTGCTTTCAGGTGCTTACCCTAGCCGGTCACATAGTTAGTTATATTTCAAATGCATTACACATATGTTCAGGAGATTACCTTGTACTTATTTCCTGTGATATCATGTTCTTTCAGGTGCTTACATATCATGTTCTTTCATGTTCTTACATTATGTTCTTCATGTACTTTACCCTGTTCTTCATGTACTTATTCACTTGTATTTTCCTGTACTTTCCATGTTCCCTTGTACTTTCATTTCATGATGTCTTGTTCATTACCTAGAATTGTACTTGCTCCGCTCCTGACTGGATATGTTATGATAGGTGAGATGGAGGCTTTGTGTGACACATACTATGGACAGGATACTGCCTTCCCTACTGAGCCAGCTGGAGCTGCTTGTGACCTAGAGGCTGCAGAGGCCTAGTACTTCATTTAGTTTTCCATTTATCTTTCCATGTATTGAGACTAGCAGACTCTTATAGTTGAATTGTAATAAAATTCAGATATTGTATCTCTTTTCTGGTTGGGACACATTATATAGTTGCTGTGATTCTATACTTTCATGTTTATCTGGTTAGTTTCCTAGCTTGGTACAGCTTACTTCATTGTGTCTAACAATGAAGGCTGGGCGTATCCGACTCGTGTCCGATTATTCGGGAGCGGGTCGTGACATCGCCTCTTCTCTATGAGTCGACTCGGCCTGTTGTCGAGACTGCGAGCGGGTGGTGACTCTTTATGAAGAGTCTACAGCAGTCTTCTTCTTTGAGACATGAGAAGATGTTTCTTCTGCCTTCTTCTTCTTCTCCTTGGTCGAAGATCTTACAACTTTTAAAGAGAGGCGCAGTGGCTTGTAGACTTCTTCAAGGAAGTTGGCGTCCCTTGAAGCTTCTAATGGTGCATCGGCTGGCTCATGCTCTTCATCATTACCAGGAATCACCAGAACAGGTGCTCCTTTCTTAAATCGAGTTGCCGTTGCGAAGCTATCTGCCAAATTGAAGTTTTCAGCAAAATTATTTGCTGATGTATAGAAGATCGAGTACGTATACAGCATACGAGGACCTCGATCATTTTTGGACGGCATCGAGAATGTCGTCCTTGTGTCCCGAGCATTATAATATGCCCAAGCCCGGGCTCCATCAATTAAAAACCCTTTTCCTTGTAGGCATGTGATGGCATTACCTACATGGAACTGGTCATAACCGAATTGGCGCACAAAACGGCAGGGGAGATAAGTCTCGAGATAGCATTCATCCTCGAACCGGTATACCAGGTGTGACGGCCGGATTGTCCTCAGCCAATCGAAAGTTGTGTGGCCCAAAGGCTGCATCCTCCCGGAGTCCACACGGTTTGTAGACATATGCTCATAACCGACTGGAGGGGTAACTGTAACGTCCCAGTCCCAAAATACGTAGGACTAAGTACGTAGACATGCCAGCTGTATACATACGAAGTACATGGACCTTGTATGTATACATAAGCTGTAAAATACAGTAATCCATGACAAACTAAATCTCATCCACAATGAAAAGAATAATACTATAAAAATCAACTTGAATATTTGTAATACAATCGTTGGGCGGAGACAAAGTCCACTACCAACTATCTCAATGAAAGAAATGTACAAGAATCGATACATAAAGTGGCAAGTCGAACCAAGCACAATTGTCTTCGAAGGAATTGAGAAGACCACGGCCTTGGCTAGGATACCTGCGGAAGACATAAACACACACTGGGGAAAAACCAGGTCCTCAGACGGACGTAGCAAGATACAGAAAGAACATGCTAATATGAACTGCCAGAATAAAATAATATATAGAAGACTATTCTAGACACAAATATGCAAAGAAAATTTTAACCGCCTAATGTACAATTTAGAGGACAACTTTCATGTGCATGGGTGGGATTTTAGGCTCATGTGTACGTAACTGGCATCCAGTCATCTGTATCCGTCCGTAACGTCTAAAACGTAGAGGGCATCTGCAAATATATCGCCATAGGTCCATCCGGAGACTGTGGTTTACCTGTTTGGATTCCCATACGCACTAGCGACTGTCCTCCGCCAATATTTCCCATACTGACCAAGTCATATCCATGACCCGCCCAGTTTTGTAACTTCTCGAGTCTCTATACCTTAATCGTAGCAGTTACGATCTATCCGTCACACGATAATAAAGATGGCCAGTCCATAAGTCATGCCCCTAACAAAATGTCTCAAACCGTGTAGTGTAGGTGTCATGGCCAAAGGAGATATAAGGATATCCCCCAATAAGAAGGTAGTCCGCTAACACTAAGTCATCATGCAAAATAAAATAACGACTAATAAAGTCGCTTGCACCCAAGTGTGGCTTGGACGCGCAGTTTATAGCAAAGGAAACTAACAATATGAACAAAATAAATAATACAGAAATAAATAATTGACAGTTAATTAGCAAGGTATACTTGCCTGGTAGGACTCCTGGTGAGCTGCCTGGTGTGGTACGATGTTCAATGTGGCACGAACTGCAACTTTGGTGCAACAACTATGCAAGGTGACCACGAACGGTGGCACGGACAGTTCCATTGGGTCCAAGAGGGTCAATTTAGTTAAGGTCGACATAGGGTAGTCTAGAATTAATAAAAGGATAGGAAAGATGGGCTGAATCACGAGATGGAGAAAACCGTAGGAAGTCAAATAATATATTTAGTTTTTGGAAAATATTTTATAATACTTAAAACATAAATTTTTAGTCAAAATATGTTTTCAAACAAATACCCCAAAATCGGAAGTCATTTTAGGGCGAACTCTACGTTTGGTCAACGTAGTGTTTTAGGTAAAAATTCTAGATTTGTAAAATAGGATATTTAGTTAAAAAGTTATATTTTTATTAATTAAATATTAAAATCTAGAAATCATAATATATTTAAGGCAAAAATCTAGTTTGAAGCCAATGCAGGCTGTCACGACCCGCTCCCGAATAATCGGACACGAGTCGGACACGCCCAGCCTTTGCCGTTAGACACAACAAAGTAAGCTGTACCAAACTAGGGAAATCTACCAGATAAACATGAAAATATAATCACAGCATCTAAGAACGTATCCCAGAATGATCACCATAATCCACAATTCTATGTATATAAATGTACGAATCATCAAGAATGAAATGTACATGAATTCTAAAGACAATATCTATGAGTAAAGCTAACAGTCTAAACCTGAAATCTCAAGCTAAGTCATGACCATCCTGCACAGCTAAGATCTCGGGCTCTGGCCCATAAAATAGAATGATGTCCTGCAAGTATACCTGCAACTTATCCAGTCAGGAGCGGAGCAAAGTACAATTCTATGTAATGAACAAGACATCATGATATGAAAGTACAAGGGAACATGAAAAGTACAGGAAAGAACATGTGAATAAGTACATGAAAGAAACAGTGTGTAAAGTACATGAAAGAACATGGTATGTAAGCACATGAAAGAACATGGTATCATGGAATCACAGAAAATAAGTACAAGGTATATCTCCTGCATGTGTGTACTATATTTGAAATATAAATAAGTATGTGACCGGCTAGGGGTAAGCACATGAAAGCACATGAATGGTACGGCTTAGGATCCGCGTGTACGATGCGGAGTATAAGCTAAACACACCTAAGTTGTTTCTTGGGATTGGTCACATAGATAGTATATTTCCCCACCCCAGGTACAAGTAGTAAGAACAAGGAACATGAGCGCCAGAAAGTACATGACGTATTGCAATGTGTCAATCAAGAAAGCACGGGATGTAATGAAATGCACAAGACCATAGAATGTACTTGTCTAGCTCCAGGAAAGTACAAGTAGGCAAAAGAGCTAGATATCCTCCTGTATGTAATAATGATGTGTACAAGTTGGTTAATAAACTGCTAATTCTAAATGGTTTATCAAAAGATTTAATCACAATTAATTCCTAATAAACCTTAGTTCTATGGTTTCCTATAGGGTATCAATAATACTCACTATAATCTAACTAACAAGAACTTTTAAATAAAGCTAAATACATGTTTTCCTATGAGACAATTTCAAAAGGTAAACTTTCAACAATGGTGGAGATTTCTTAATTGTTAAGGCCATGCTTATGCAACTCAAGTAATTGAGAAACTCAATTGCTAATCTACATAAATTTAGATTTAGCCATCCTATCTTAATAGGAAATACAAACCTAGTTATACTGCAAAATACCCTGGTTAACCTTGAACATTATTCTAGAACTTCATTCCTGGAATTCATTTCTGGATTCCTAAAATTTACATGATTATATTCCTGATTAACACTGGAACACATTCCTGGTTAACACTGGAATACATTCCTGGTTAACACTGGAATACATTCCTGGAATTCATGAGTCTACACAGGATTACATTCCTGAGTTACACAGGAATTCTTCCTGGGTTCCACTAAAATTATAACAAGTGTCTCAGATTTCCTGAGACACTCAAGTCTCTGAGAAATGAAAGTTCTCATGTTCTCAGTCTTCCTGAGAACTCAAGTTTCTGATAATGAAACTCTCAAATCTCAGATTTCCTGAGACTCAAATGTCCCAGGTTTTCTGAGTTTACACTGAACAAATCCTGATTTCTGAGACACTCAATGTTTTCTGAGAATGTTCTCAGGCTTTCCTGAGACAACACTCTCAAGTGTCTCAGATATCATGAGACTATCAGGTCTCCTGATTCCTGGGACTCTAAATCTCCAGATTTCTGAGACAACAAAACTCCTGAGTATGCTCTCAGGTTATACTGAAACAAACTAGGCTAATGTCTCAGGTTTTCCTGAGATAAAACTGAACTAATGTCTCAGGTTTTCCTGAGATGAAACTGAACTAAACAGTGGGATGTTATCACCAATCCCTGAATTCAAACTAGGTTGAACCGTGAGATGTTATATGGAATCTACATTCAGGTATCCATGTTATAAAATCCTATCATTGCCTTATAAAATTTGAATCATCCATTCATTCCTATACTCAAGCTATCAAGTCTTCATCTAATAGGATGTTGAAACAATATAGAACAGTCTAAATGTCAGATTACTAATCAACATCACTATCTTCCTAATTCCTTCTACCATATCACAATTCCTATTCTACTGTCGTTTGCTGGTATGTTGACTCTGTTATGCAATTTCATGGAGTCAGTCTTAGACTTGGTATGGGTGTAAAAAATGGTTAAATACACCTGACAGTTATTCTAACCTCTCAAGATTAGTTAGCATTCGACAACATCATTACAGGGAGACTACCTGGTAATATGTAATGTTTAGACAGCACTATTCCAAACCCCCAGGTCCAATCTAAGCTAAAATCAACATAAATAATCCCCTGTTCAGCCCATTGTTTAGAGAAACTCCTTGATCAACATACCAGTCAAGGTGGAAGCAATTGGTTTCAACTCAAATCAATATCAACTGAAATCTAAAATGCTAGAGATGGAAAATAGATTTCTAAGCTTGATAAAATCAATTTTCCCCAAAACACCTATAGAAGGATCATCACAGGTTGAACTTGTCATTTCTTACCAGGAAAACACAACAACAACATGACAATGCTTAGTCTCAACCAACACCCAGGTCCCTATAGTAAGTATCAGAATTAATGCAATCATGTATCAGACTTAGTCACACCCATTCTTTCCCCTCTCTTTGCTCATCAGTTAAACTCATATTTATAGAATGTGAAACTAATCACAAACGACAATAGCTACCAGGTATATTAAAATAAAACCTATCGATCTATCTATCTACTCTGGAAATGAAAACTAGTCAAACATACTCACTGATACCCGGAACAAGAATGTGTCCACACTTATTACTCCCCTTAAACTCTCCAATCAGTTAAATAAGACTGAACATAAACATGAAGTATTTATTGTACCAAATAGTTCTCAATTATGCCTAAATCATAGAAGATTAATCTCAGAGAATAATATGACAATTTCCTGATCAATTCAGATATACTATATCATTAGGCCAAGGTTTCGAAATGAGAAAGGATTAGGGGATCACCTCTACGAGATCGACCTAAACCCCAAGTGTCTGCAGTTATTCAAATTCTAAATTAACCCAGATCTGTCACTCGAATATCAACCTATGATCACAACATCATCTCATGAACTTGTAGGAATAATTCCATAATTGAAATCGAGAGAGGTTGGAATTACTTACCAAATTTGCAGATTGATGAAAAGGAGTAATAAACCCGAGCGAACTCGAATCAAAATGGATCTACAAATTGACACAAGTATTGAGAGAACCATGGAGACAATTTGAAATTCAAATCACTGGTGTCAGTCCTTACCTTAATCGATTGATTTGGATCAACCAACGGATCGTTGAAGATAACTCAAAACAGGATCGATCAACCTATAAACCAAAATAACAATTTCTAATTCTAGATCGATGATAGATTCAGAAGTGGGTTTTCGAGATTCAACATTCATACCAATGGTTTGATGGATCAATGATCAGCAAAATAACTGAGTTTGCCGAGTTAGGCTCTCCGTTGTCGTGGGAAGCGGCGCCGCCCAAGCCATGGCCATCCCCTCCAGAGGCCAAATTCGAAAATAGAGGTTGAGGAAGAAAATTTGGGAAGTAGAATTGCTTGCTAGGTTGAAAATGAAATGGAGAAAAATGGGAGATTATATAGAGGATTAGTTGGAGAATGGCGTAGATCTGAGGCTAATCCTCTAGGCAGAAAAGTTACTGTTCCCTTCCTGGCATTTTGGTTAGGGAGGAGAACGTTGGGAAATTTCAATTCCTCAACATTCATTCTTTTCCAGAGACCAAGCTTGAGTGTAAAGTTAGCTAAAAGAGAAAGAAGAGTGGCTGGAATTGATAATGGGCTGGATAATAATGGGCTGGAATGGTAAGGTTAACCTAATGTGATTTAAACTTAACTATTATATACAAATACTTTGTTGAAAACAAAATTTTGCTAAAAAAACTAGTAGGAAAATATACCCCTGGGAAGCAGGCTTATAAATCTTTCCCCCTAAAAAAAATTTTGTCCTCGAAATTCGAGAAACAACAAGGCAATCTCAAGCAAACTCTCAAGGAGATTCAACACTGATCATTTATTGAAATCAGAATTCAAAAAAAATAGTACAATCAAATCAACCAAATAGGTTGGGATAGCGCTCCTGCATCTCGTCCTCGCACTCCCATGTGGCCTCTCCCGGAGAGTGGTGTCTCCACATGATACGAACAAGAGAAATAGCCTGGTTCCGCAAGCGCTTCTCCCTCCGATCGAGGATCTCCACTGGCTGCTCCTCGTAGGTCAATCTCGGGCCCACCTCCAGCTCAGAATAGTCCACCACATGGCTCGGGTCTGGAATGTAGCGTCGAAGCTGAGATACGTGGAAGACGTCATGCACTCCCTCCAAGCTAGCTGGAAGCGCCAGTCGATATGCCACCTCGCCGATCCGCGCAATCATGTCGAAAGGTCCGATGAATCTCGGACTGAGCTTCCTGCCTCTGCCAAAACGAATGGTGCCTCTGGTCGACGAGATTCTTCAGGAACACTCTGCTTCCAACTGCGAACTCCGGTGGCCATCTGCTGTTGTCCGCCTAGTGCTTCTGTCGATCCATGACGTTCCGAGCCTTGAGACTAAGTACACACAAGAAGTTGGAATAACACGATCTAACAATGGTTAAGAATCAAATAGGCGCGGGATAGAATAAAATTTAAATTACAACTTAGAGGAGCAAAAATTATGAAGACACAACTATTAAGTATGATCAAAAATCGATAATTTAATACAAGTGGACTAACACAAGATAGAAAAATCATGGTTAGACAGACATGATTTAAGATCGAAATTTAAACAAGACACAAACGAAGTATGAAATCAAAATCTGGCAATGTATAATTTTGAGGAAATCAATGATCTAACGATACAATACTAGAAGGTAATTAGCAAGGGTTGATTTGAGGAACGTACGAAATACTCAGGAGATACAGTATCAAATCAGGGTGAACATGCAAGAATTTGTGATTCTCGAAACCAATAATCATATGAAAAGGAAATATAGTCTCCAGAATATCCAAGAACATGTTGGTATCTGAAATCACTTTGCTTAGAATCCCTACCCCGCCAGTATGTATCTGACTGCAGTGGACTTTCGGCTCCGTGACTCAAATAACAATATGTCTCCAAATACTCTATCAACCTTATCCATTTTCCAACAATCATTGACGAAACAACCCAAGGGATCAAGATATGAAGAATATGACAAGTCTCGACAATACTCGAAAACCTATGGGTGTCTGAAATCACTTCAACTTAGAGTTCCTGCCTCGCCAGTGCGCTACTGGCTGCAGTGAACCCTCAGTCTCCATAATCCAGATAATGGCTGCAGCACGCAACTGTCATGCCATAGTAGGTCATCGAATAGCCTCTCGATTTTATCCCTAGGAATTTCAAAAGAGTTCCAAGGAATTCAAAATGAGTTTCAATAGTCCAAGTCACGAAAATGGTAAAGTTACCTGACTGGTAGAATACAAGGATTTATTAGGTACTAAGAGACGACAAGGGATCCCATCGGTGAGTACAAAAGGGCAACCAGGGAGATTTAAAATTTTCAGAAAGGATAAAGTTTCAAATTATGACGGAACATCAACTGATATCTGGAATGGTAACAAGATTCCATTTATGGGACATTATCCCGAAGGAATAACAGTATCTCGAAGGATGAACTGAAGCAAGGTATCAGATAGGAGACAAGTTTCAAAAATAAGAAATAAAATTCCGTACTAGAAACAAGTTTCAATAAAATCTCGAGCAAAACTTGAATTGAAAAGAATTCTCCAATAAGGTATACAGTGAAAATAGAAAATCAAGTATCAACAAGGTCGTGATTAGGAAATAAAATCTCGAAATAGAAAATCGTGACGAGGAAACAAGATATCAAATAGGGAACAAGGGCTCATCGAGTCACGAGTAGGAACTGAAGTTTCAAAGTCTGAAAAATCTTGGATATATAAGACAAAATCACGAACAAAACAAAGTCTCGAAAATAGAAAACATGATCTTAAAATCTTCGAATGGAATCAAGTTACGAGTAGGAAAAGAATCAATGGGTGAATAAAACAAATATCCATGGAACAAACGATACCTCAAATAGGGAACAAGATCGAAGCAAATTTGTGAACGGAACAATTTTCAACTAGAAAACAAGCCACGTAGGAAACAAAATCTCTCATAGGGAACAGGTCGAATCCGAAGTTTTCAAACGATGTCTTGAATGGTGAATAGAAACAAGTACTGAATAATAAAAAAATCAAATTCCAACAAGCCCCAAATAGAAAACTGAACTTCGAAAAGAAAACAAAATTTACAAATTGTAACTAGTCCTGAATAGGAAACAAAATTCCTGAGTAGAATCTCGAAAAGAGCAAGTTTACGAAGAATGGATTGGAGGAATATCAATCAACGAATAGGAAACAATATCTCGAATTAAGTTTCGAATACCAACCAAGAATCCAAAATAGAAAACAAGAAGTTCCAAGAAATGGTCTACATGCTAAAAGAAATTTAAGAAAAACTGGATTGCTAATCAAGATACATGGTTCTTCCAACCATGCAAAGGAAATCTTCTGTCTTCAGTCTATCTTCCGTATTCCTCCGGTACGGAAATCTTTCTAAACTCCTTCAATTATTCTGGCGTAGGCTGATCCCTGCGGTAGTGCTCCATGTGGTTGCCGAATCTAGAAAGGCTGGTCCCCTTGCTGTAGTCCTGGCGTGTTCGTCCTTGGGCAGTGTGATCAATGGTCTCTAGCAGTCCTTGACTTGGTAGGCAGGCGATTATCAGTAGAAGCATAGCCTTCGTCTTTTGCGGCACTCTTCGTAGTGGTGTCCTGAGCTACGACAGAAATACAAATGATCGCCGGCTGAATCTGAATCTCCTGTTGGGCTGAAGTGTAGGGCTCTGACAGGAATATATGGCTGCTGGCGTGTTGAGATCTGCTCTTGATGATGCGACTGGTGATGTGACCAAAGAAACGCTGACTGAGTGTTGTGACGCTTTGCGGGTCCAGAATAGTTGATATCTTCATCATAAGTCTTCATGTCTTTCATGAGCTTCAGCTTCCGGTTTCGTTCCATTGTCTGTGCTACATTCTGGATCTCCTGGCTGATGGCTCTAATCTTCAGAGAAGTCGGATCCTCACATGCTGAGATGATCTTCAGTGGCGGCTTCAGGTTCTCGATCAGCTCCCTGGTGCAAGATATGCGCTCGGTGTCGGAAAAGTCCAAGTGTCTGAGTGTTTGGAAATCAGAAGTCCTTTCTAACTCGAAAAATGCATTTGCAAGTCTGGATTGGAAAAGGAAGGCCTGCTCTCTCTGGGTATCAAGGAACTCTTCAATCATCTCCGTCAACCACGTACTACCCATGGGGATAGTAGGGACGATCTGCAGGGTGGAAGCTTGGAGACCTCAAGTATAGGTGGATCAACCGTTCCGGTGTCGCGTGCTTGAATTATCTGAAAAACAGAAAACTGTTAAAATAACCTAGACCTAAATACAACAAGTGTTTATAGAATATCAAAATACCTGATATACCTGATATACCCTTATTTTCCGATTTTCCTATGCTGTGATCAAGTTTCCCTAGTGTAAATCAAGTCCCCCAATAGTACGCTAAGACCTAGGTACCATTAGGATAGACCTGCATGGGCCACCACTAAAAATATGTCACGACCCGCTCCCGAATAATCGGACACGAGTCGGACACGCCCAGCCTTTGTCGTTAGACACAACAAAGTAAGCTGTACCAAACTAGAGAAATCTACCAGATAAACATGAAAATATATAATCACAGCATCTAAGAATGTATCCCAGAATGATCACCATAATCCACAATTCTATGTATATAAATGTACGAATCATCAAGAATGAAATGTACATGAATTCTAAAGACAATATCTATGAGTAAAGCTAACAGTCTAAACCTGAAATCTCAAGCTAAGTCATGACCATCCTGCTCAGCTAAGATCCCGGACTCTGGCCCATAAAATAGAATGATGTCCTGCAAGTATACCTGCAACTTATCCAGTCAGGAGCGGAGCAAAGTACAATTCTAGGTAACGAACAAGACATCATGATATGAAAGTACAAGGGAACATGAAAAGTACAGGAAAGAACATGTGAATAAGTACATGAAAGAAACAATGTGTAAAGTACATGAAAGAACATGGTATGTAAGCATATGAAAGAACATGGTATTATGGAATCACAGGAAATAAGTACAAGGTATATCTCCTGCATGTGTGTACTATATTTGAAATATAACTAAGTATGTGACCGGCTAGGGGTAAGCACATGAAAGCACATGAATGGTACGGCTTAGGACCCGCGTGCACGATGCAGGGTCTAAGCTAAACACACCTGAGTTGTTTCTTGGGATTGGTCACATAGATAGTATATTTTCCCACCCCAGGTACAAGTAGTAAGAACAAGGAACATGAGCACCAGAAAGTACATGACGTGTTGCAATATGTCAATCAAGAAAGCACATGATATAATAAAATGCACAAGACCATAGAATGTACTTGCCTGGCTCCAGGAAAGTACAAGTAGGCAAAAGAGCTAGATATCCTCCTGTATGTAATAATGATGTGTACAAGTTGGTTAATAAACTGCTAATTCTAAATGGTTTATCAAAATATTTAATCACAATTAATTCCTAATATAAACCTTAGTTCTATGGTTTCCTATAGGGTATCAATAATACTCACTATAATCTAACTAACAAGAACTTTTAAATAAAGCTAAATACATGTTTTCCTATGAGACAATGTTCAAAAGGTAAACTTTCAACAATGGTGGAGATTTCTTAATTGTTAAGGCCATGCTTATGCGACTCAAGTAATTGAGAAACTCAATTGCTAATCTACATAAATTTAGATTTAGCCATCCTATCTTAATAGGAAATACAAACCTAGTTATACTGCAAAATACCCTGGTTAACCTTGAACATTATTCTTGAACTTCATTCCTGGAATTTATTTCTGGATTCCTAAAATTTACAGGGTTATATTCCTGATTAACACTGGAACACATTCCTGGTTAACACTGGAATACATTCCTGGTTAACACTGGAATACATTCCTGGAATCTATGAGTCTACACAGGATTACATTCCTGAGTTATACAGGAATTCTTCCTGGGTTCCACTGAAATTATAACAAGTATCTCAGATTTCCTGAGACACTCAAGTCTCTGAGAAATGAAAGTTCTCATGTTCTCAGTCTTCCTGAGAACTCAAGTTTCTGATAATAAAACTCTCAAATCTCAGATTTCCTGAGACTCAAATGTTCCAGGTTTCCTGAGTTTATACTGAACAAATCCTGATTTCTGAGACACTCAATGTTTTCTGAGAATGTTCTCAGGCTTTTCTGAGACAACACTCTCAAGTGTCTCAGATATCATGAGACTCTCAGGTCTCCTGATTCCTGGGACTCTAAATCTCTAGATTTTTGAGACAACAAAACTCCTGAGTATGCTCTCAGGTTATACTGAAACAAACTGGGCTAATGTCTCAGGTTTTCCTGAGATAAAACTGAACTAATGTCTCAGGTTTTCCTGAGATGAAACTGAACTAAACAGTGGGATGTTATCACCAATCCCTGAATTCAAACTAGGTTGAACCGTGAGATGTTATATGGAATCTACATTCAGGTATCCATGTTATAAAATCCTATCATTGCCTTATAAAATTCGAATCATCCATTCATTCCTATACTCAAGCTATCAAGTATTCATCTAATAGGATGTTGAAACAATATAGAACAGTCTTAATGTCAGATTACTAATCAACATCACTATCTTCCTAATTCCTTCTACCAGTTCACAATTCCTAATCTACTGTCGTTTGCTGGTATGTTGACTCTGTTATGCAATTTCATGGAGTCAGTCTTAGACTTGGTATGGGTGTAAAAAAATGGTTAAATACACCTGACAGTTATTCTAACCTCTCAGATTAGTTAGCATTCGACAACATCATTACAGGGAGACTACCTGGTAATATGTAACGTTTAGACAGCACTATTCCAAACCCCCAGGTCCAATCTAAGCAAAAATCAACATAAACAATCCCCTGTTCAGCCCATTGTTTAGAGAAACTCCTTGATCAACATACCAGTCAAGGTGGAAGCAATTGGTTTCAACTCAAATCAATATCAACTGAAATCTAAAATGCTAGAGATGGAAAACAGATTTCTAAGCTTGATAAAATCAATTTTCCCCCAAACACCTATAGAAGGATCATCACAGGTTGAACTTGTCATTTCTTACCAGGAAAACACAACAACAACATGACAATGCTTAGTCTCAACCAACACCCAGGTCCCTATAGTAAGTATCAGAATTAATGCAATCATGTATCAGACTTAGTCACACCCATTCTTTTCCTTCTCTTTGCTCATCAGTTAAACTCATATTTATAGAATGTGAAACTAATCACAAACGACAATAGCTACCAGGTATATTAAAATAAAACCTATCGATCTATCTATCTACTCTGGAAATGAAAACTAGTCAAACATACTCACTGATACCCGGAACAAGAATGTGTCCACACTTATTACTCCCCTTAAACTCTCCAATCAGTTAAATAAGACTGAACATAAACAGGAAGTATTCATTGTACCAAATAGTTCTCAATTATGCCTAAATCATAGAAGATTAATCTCAGAGAATAATATGACAATTTCCTGATCAATTCAGATATACTATATCATTAGGCCAAGGTTTCGAAATGAGAAAGGATTAGGGGATCACCTCTACGAGATCGACCTAAACCCCAAGTGTCTGCAGTTATTCAAATTCTAAATCAACCCAGATTTGTCACTCGAATATCAACCTATGATCACAACATCATCTCATGAACAAGTAGGAATAATTCCATAATTGAAATCGAGAGAGGTTGGAATTACTTACCAAATTTGCAGATTGATGAAAAAGGAGTAATAAACCCGAGCGAACTCGAATCAAAATGGATCTACAAATTGACACAAGTATTAAGAGAACTATGGAGACAATTTGAAATTCAAATCACTGGTGTAAGTCCTTACCTTGATCGATTGATTTGGAACAACCAACGGATCGTTGAAGATAACTCAAAACAGGATCGATCAACCTATAAACCAAAATAACAATTTCTAATTCTAGATCGATGATAGATTCAGAAGTGGGTTTTCGAGATTCAATATTCATACCAATGGTTTGATGGATCAATGATCAGCAAAATAACTGAGTTCGCCGAGTTAGGCTCTCCGTTGTCGTGGGAAGCGGCGCCGCCCAAGCCATGGCCATCCCCTCCAGAGGCCAAATTCGAAAATAGAGGTTGAGAAAGAAAATTTGGGAAGTAGAATTGCTTGCTAGGTTGAAAATGAAATGGAGAAAATAGGAGATTATATAGAGGATTGGTTGGAGAATGGCGTAGATCTGAGGCTAATCCTCTAGGCGGGAAAGTTACTGTTCCCTCCCTGGCATTTCGGTTAGGGAGGAGAACGTTGGGAAATTTCAATTCCTCAACATTCATTCTTTTTCCAGAGACCAAGCTTGAGTGTAAAGTTAGCTAAAAGAGAAAAAAGAGTGGCTGGAATTGATAATGGGCTGGATAATAATGGGCTGGAATGGTAACGTTAACCTAATGTGATTTAAACTTAACTATTATATACAAATACTTTGTTGAAAACAAAAATTTGCAAAAAAAAAAACTAGTAGGAAAATATACCCCTGGGAAGCAGGCTTACACAGGCCAAAAACTCTATTTTTATAGATTTTGCAAAATATTACATATCTTTTATAATAGCACTAGATATTTAAGTAACATAGCCTTTTTAGTTACAATAATTAAATTAACTACTTAAAAATCCCAAAAATTCTTTTTAGTGCAAAATAATATTTTTAACTTGATATAAAATACTTTAGGTAAATACTTCAAAAATTCACAAAAATCGTATTTAGCTAACTATAAACTTGTAAAAATATACTGTATAGATGGAGAAACTATATTTTATTATTTAGATAATATTCAAAAAATACTAAAAATTATTTTATAATAAGAAGCTATATTTGAAATTAGCTACTAACTAATAATAATAATATTAATAATAATAATAATAATAATAATAATAATAATAATAATAATAATAATAAACAGTAAATGACAACAAATAATAAACGAAGCTAACAAAACTACCAAAACAATCAAAGCAAAAACAAAAACAAAACAAAATAAAATAAAATAAAATAAAATATAAAACTAACCAAAAAGTGGGGGGAACTACTGTTCCTCAACTAAGTAAAAGTAAAAACAAAAATTAGAAAGGAAGGGTCAGGGAGAGTGAGAGAGACGAGAAAAGAGGGGAACGCGGAGGAGGGAGAGAGAGCGGGGACGGGGGAAGTGGAAGAGAGAGGAAGAAGAGGGGAGCGGTGGCGTTTGGTGGAGACGCCGGCGGACGGTGCTGCGCAAGGAGGCGGAGGAGAAGAGGAAAGGGCGTCGGAGAACGATGGGTTGTCGGGGTCTTCGCCGCCGGCGCTCGGCGGCAACTCGTACACATGTGGGGCGGGGAACAGCGATGGCGGATGCGTGAGGCTACGGCAGAGACAGCTCGGGGAACCCTCTCCGACGCTAGTAGTGGGGGAGCACAGCGGCGAGGAGGGCGGCGAGCGGCGGTCGCGGGGGTTTGGCCGCTGCGGCTGTCGCGGTGGCGGTGGCGAGCGGTGAAGGAGGTCAGAACTAAGGTGGAAGAAGAGACGGAGTCTCCGGCGACTGCGGGCTGCACTCGCGGAGGCGGGTTCGGCGGACTTCGGCCGGCAGTGCGAGGAGTGAGGGAAGAAGGGGGTTTCAGAGGGCGGCTCGCTGGTCGACGACACAAGGGTTAACGGCGGGCGGTGCACGGGGAGAGAGGGGGCGCGGATTCCTGCTTGGCGGAGCCGCTGTGGCACGGAAGCCAGGGGTCGACGGCGAGGTCGACGCTATGTTGGCGGCGGAGTTCGAGGCAGGGGACGGGCTCCGGTCATCGGAAGAGAGGGGCCGGGTGTCGACAGTACTAAAGGGAGATGACGGCAATGGTGATGGTGGTGGCATTTGGCCGGGTGGCCAGGCCCGAGATCGATGGCAGGGAGAGAAATCGACCAATTATGGTTAGGGTTAGAGATTTGGTCATGGGTTTGGGGTTTTGGACGTCGTGTCTTACGCGACATTGAATTTGGAGGACGTGTCCGGGGCTGTCGGACATGGAAAAGAAATTGTAAATGTAAAAAGAGAGAAAAAAATAGTGGAAGGGGATCGGGACACAGACACGATGCACATTTGGGTTGTGGAATTTGTGGAAGATGAATTGTAGAGAAAACAATATGGAGGAGTACCTACCTATTTATAGGATGTGGGAATTCCCAATTGGGATAAGGATTTGGGAGGATTTAAATCCCCTTTAGATAAATCCATTATTAAATTAAATAAATTTAAACCAATCAAATCCAAATTCAAATCGATATCCAATTTAAATATAACTAAAATCCATCTTTTAGTATAAATTCAAATAAGAAAATTTTAAATTTCAATATAGATATTAATTAAATCAATCCATGAAATCAAATCGAGATTTAAATTGCTACAATAAATTCAAAATATATTTTCCAAAATACTAATAATAATAATTTCGAAAAATAATAAATATTTTTAAATATCTTTTTGAATAATAAAACATTAATATTAATAAATTTTGAAAATCAATTTAAATATTAATAGGAACTACTTCAAAAATACCTTTTAAATAATTTAAGATAATTAATAAAAATTTCGAAACATAAACTCGTCTTTTTATAATAATAAAATTAAATAATGTTTTTTTTTGAAATCTTGATGCGATACTTTTCACAACTTAAGTAAATAAAAGTAAGTACTATATATTATTTTGAAAATATAAAATATAAAAATATTTTTCTCAAAATATGTACGCTCGCACATATTCGCACTCGTCGAGCAATTACGAAAAATGCAATTTTCCTCGCGACGTACAATACGACTATGTGACGTATAAATACAAAAAAAAATCAGTACTAAAAATATAGTAGAAATTTAGCGGTTTTACATCCTACCCAACTTACAAGAATTTCGTCCTCGAAATAAAAATAAGTATGGGGGTTGAGAGGGTACAAGGGTATCGATGAGGAATCAAATCACGACGTTCAAAATATGCATTAGAAAATCGTAATTTTGATATTTACGAAAATAAATCACGAATTTAATTTAGGGAGTGAATGATGGTTGTGACAATGAATCTAGGGTCAAGGGAAATGACGAGTAACTTTAGACGAGGACATAGTCACATTGGTTGGTCAGTGGCTAACTATCTTGTCAATAGATGGTAGGGCAACTAAGGGTGATACTTTGGGTCTAACTATCAAGTACGAATTTTTGTCTAAATAGGTGAAAGACGAAAACCAATATGAGTCTAAAGAGTTGGTTTCGAATACCAATACGTGGTTCAAAGACGAGCGAGTAATTCAAAAGAATTGCCAAGGCTGTCGCGAATGGGACTCTAGAGGACAAGTTTAGCTATGTCCTCATCCACGTAGAACGATAAATGAAAGCGAACCAAAGTGCACTTGGTTGATCAAACCATCATGCACCAGTTCTAATTTAGACAATATGCTAGTGAGCGCTCAATAGCATATGTCATGAACAAGCTTGATAAAGAATTGAGCTTGCAAAACTAAGCTACATTAGCATCATTAGTCTCGATAATAAAAATATAGGCACGGGAGATTTAGATTGAAATAGAGTAGAATTAGTTCAAACTCTTTAAGATTCTAAGTTATATCCTATGTTGGTCTCTATACAGTCGTCCTATAGTCTCTTTGTCCAAGTTTTTGGTTGACTAGATGGGTTAGGGTCCTCTAAATTCTAGAACCTAAGTGATCTTGCTAATATAGGTCACAAGGACAAAGGGATTGCTAGGTCATAAGGCATTCTACCCAACTTATAAGAGTTAAACTAGTAGGGTGATGGGACAATGGGACAAGTCTACCTAGTATGGATTACCTTTCTAACCAACATCAAGCACGAAAGAATGATAAGAATTAACGGTAGAGAGAATCAAGCAAGATGCAAATCGAGGAGTCAAGCGAGAAGGCAGTCAAGTGTGTGGATGAGATCCTAGACTCTAATCATATATGCAGGTTTGCTTGGTACGATAAAGTAACCAAACAATTTATCTTGACCTGCATGGGCCACCACAAAAACATGTAACGTCCCATTCCCAAAATACGTAGGACTAAGTACGTAGATATGCCAGCTGTATATATACGAAGTACATGGACCTTGTATGTATACATAAGCTATAAAATGCAGTAATCCAAGACAAACTAAATCTCATCCACAATGAAAAGAATAATAATATAAAAATCAACTTGAATATTTGTGATACAATCGTTGGGTGGAGACAAAGTCCACTACCAACTATCTCAATGAAAGAAATGTACAAGAATCGATACATAAAGTGGCAAGTCAAACCAAGCGCAATTGTCTTCGAAGGAATGGAGAAGACCACGGCCTTGGCTAGGATACCTGCGGAAGACATGAACACACACCTGGGGAAAAACCAGGTCCTCAGACGGACGTAGCAAGATACAGGAAGAACATGCTAATATGAACTGTCAGAATAAAATAATATATAGAAGACTATTCTAGACACAAATATGCAAAGAAAATTCTAACCGCCTAATGTGCAATTTAGAGGACAACTTTCATGCGCATGGGTGGGATTTTAGGCTCATGTGTATGTAATTGGCATCCAGTCATCTGTATCCGTCCGTAACGTCTAAAATGTCAGAGGGCATCTGCAAATATATCGCCATAGTTCCATCCGGAGACTGTAGTTTACCTGTTTGGATTCCCATACGCACTAGCGACTGTCCTCCCCCAATATTTCCCATACTGACCAAGTCATATCCATGACCCGCCCAGTTTTGTAACTGCTCGAGTCTCTATACCTTAATCGTAGCAGTTACGATCTATCCGTCACACGACAATAAAGATGGCAAGTCCATAAGTCATGCCCCTAACAAAATGTCTCAAACCGTGTAGCGTAGGTGTCATGGCCAAAAGAGATATAAGGATATCCCCCAACAAGAAGGTAGTCCGCTAACACTAAGTCATCATGCATAAAATAAAATAACGACTAATAAAGTCGCTTGCACCCAAGTGTGGCTTGGACGCGCAGTTTATAGCAAAGAAAACTAACAATATGAACAAAATAAATAATGCAGAAAATAAATAATTGACAGTTAATTAGCAAGGTATACTTGCCTGGTAGGACTCCTGGTGAGCTGCCTGGTGTGGTACGATGTTCAATGTGGCACGAACTGCAACTTCGGTGCAACAACTATGCAAGGTGACCACGAACGGTGGCACGGACAGTTCCATTGGGTCCAAGAGGGTCAATTTAGTTAAGGTCGACATAGGGTAGTCTAGAATTGATAAAAGGATAGGAAAGATGGGCTGAATCACGAGATGGAGAAAACCGTAGGAAGTCAAATAATATATTTAGTTTTTGAAAAATATTTTATAATACTTAAAACATAAATTTTTAGTCAAAATATGTTTTCAAACAAATACCCCAAAATTGGAAGTCATTTTAGGGCGAACTCTACGTTTGGTCAACGTAGTGTTTTAGGTAAAACTCTAGATTTGTAAAATAGGATATTTAGTTAAAAAGTTATATTTTTATTAATTAAATATTAAAATCTAGAAATCATAATATATTTAAGGCAAAAATCTAGTTTGAAGCCAATGCAGGCCAAAAACTCTATTTTTATAGATTTTGCAAAATAATACATATCTTTTATAATAGCACAAGATATTTAAGTAACATAGCTTTTTAGTTACAATAATTGAATTAACTACTTAAAAATCCAAAAATTCTTTTTAGTGCAAAATAATATTTTTAACTTGATATAAAATACTTTAGGTAAATACTTCAAAAATTCACAAAAAACGTATTTAGCTAACTATAAACTTGTAAAAATATACTGTATAGATGGAGAAACTATATTTTATTATTTAGATAATATTCAAAAAATACTAGAAATTATTTTATAATAAGAAGCTATATTTGAAATTAGCTACTAACTAATAATAATAATAATAATAATAATAATAAACAGTAAATGACAACAAATAATAAATGAAGCTAACAAAACTACCAAAACAATCAAAACAAAAACAAAAACAAAAAAAATATAAAATATAAAACTAACCAAAAAGTGGGGGGAACTACTGTTCCTCAACTAAGTAAAAGTAAAAAACAAAAATTAGAAAGGAAGGGTCAGGGAGAGTGAGAGAGACGAGAAAAGAGGGGAACGCGGAGGAGAGAGAGAGAGAGCGGGGACGAGGGAAGTGGGAGAGAGAGAGAGGAAGGAAAGGGGAGCGGTGGCGTTTGGTGGAGACGTCGGCGGACGGCGCTGCACAAGGTGGCGGCGGAGGAGAAGAGGAAAGGGCGTCGGAGAACGATGGGTTATCGGGGTCTTCGACGTCGGCGCTCGGCGGCAACTCGTGCACGCGTGGGGCGGGGAACCGCGATGGCGGATGCGTGAGGCTACGGCGGAGATAGCTCGGGGAAACCCTCTCCGGCGCTAGCAGTGGGGGAGCACAGCGGCGATGAGGGCGACGAGCGGCGGTCGCAGGGGTTTGGCCGCCGCGGCTGTCACGGTGGCGGTGGCGAGCGGTGAAGGAGGTCAGAACTAAGGGGAAAGAAGAGGCGGAGTCTCCGGCGACTGCGGGCTGCACTCGCGGAGGCGGGTTCGGCGGACTTCGGCCGACAGTGCGAGGGGTGAGGGAAGAAGGGGGTTTCAGAGGGCGGCTCGCTGGTCGACGACACAAGGGTTAACGGCGGGCGGTACACGGGGAGAGAGGGGGCACAGATTCCTGCTTGGCGGAGCCGCTGTGGCACGGAAGCCAGGGTTCGGCGGCGAGGTCGACGCTATGTTGGCGGCAGAGTTCGAGGCAGGGGACGGGCTCCGATCATCGGAAGAGAGGGGCCGGGTGTCGACAGTACTAAAGGGAGATGACGACAATGGTGATGGTGGTGGCATTTGGCCGGGTGGCCAGGCCCGGGATCGATGGCAGGGGAGAGAAATCGACCAATTAGGGTTAGGGTTAGAGATTTGGTCATGGGTTTGGGGTTTTGGACGTCGTGTCTTGCGCGACATTGAATTTAGAGGACGTGTCCGGGGCTGTCGGACATGGAAAAGAAATTGTAAATGTAAAAAGAGAGAAAAAAAAATAGTGGAAGGGGATCGGGACACAGACACGATGCACATTTGGGTTGTGAAATTTGTGGAAGATGAATTGTGGAGAAAACAATATGGAGGAGTACCTGCCTATTTATAGGATGTGGGAATTCCCAATTGGGATAAGGATTTGGGAGGATTTAAATCCCCTTTAGATAAATCCATTATTAAATTAAATAAATTTAAACCAATCAAATCCAAATTCAAATCGATATCCAATTTAAATATAATTAAAATCCATCTTTTAGTATAAATTCAAATTAGAAAAATTTAAATTTCAATATAGATATTAATTAAATCAATCCATGAAATCAAATCGAGATTTAAATTGCTACAATAAATTCAAAATATATTTTCCAAAATACTAATAATAATAATTTCGAAAAATAATAAATATTTTTAAATATCTTTTTGAATAATAAAATATTAATATTAATAAATTTTGAAAATCAATTTAAATATTAATAGGAACTACTTCAAAAATACCTTTTAAATAATTTAAGATAATTAATAAAAATTTCGAAACATAAACTCGTCTTTTTATAATAATAAAATTAAATAATGTTTTTTTTGAAATCTTGATGCGATACTTTTCACAACTTAAGTAAATAAAAGTAAGTACTATATATTATTTTGAAAATATAAATATAAAAATATTTTTCTTAAAATATGTACGCTCGTACATATTCGCACTCGTCGAGCAATTACGAAAAATGTAATTTCCCTCGCGACGTACAATACGACTATGTGACGTATAAATACAAAAAAAAAATAGTACTAAAAATATAGTAGAAATTTAGGAGTTTTACAGTAACGCAGTAGAAGCTCCATCCTCTACCGAGATTCAGTGCGCGTCGACAATCTCTCAAAGTGGTATAGATCCACTTGCATCCAGAAAATCTTCTTAAAAAGTTGCCGCCCACTGCCCCCATATCAAGGTTCATTAGTGAAGGATGGTGTAGAAGCAGCCATCCGAATAGATATGTGTATGGGAGTTCCAACCGAGAAAAACTTCCCTTCTCGCCTTTCCCTTTAATCATTGAATCGACGAAGAGGAAAAGGCCGGCGTTCACCCTGCATGTCATTGCTGACAGCAAATCCATCCGGTAGCCGAAAACCAGACGGACAGCAGCAAAAAGTACACCACGATGAAAGCGGTCGAATGTACTGGCACCAGGGACGACATATCGTCGGAGACAGTAAGTGAGGAAACCTGCCAGCTGGGCTTCCTTCGACATGGGCCTGTAGCCCATCCTCATGTAACTTTCAATAATATCTCCTTCCTTGAAAGGAGGACACTGGAGATCATCCTTGATCTTGATATCCATATCACCATGTGTCTCCATCAGCCCCATCACTTCTCTATCGCTGAGTGGTCGGAAGTAGTTAGGATGGCAGTTCTCATGCTCCTTTGTCTTCTTCTCAATGATGTGGTTGAGGAAAAGATAGGGCAACCATTTGGTGGAATAGCAGGTGCCGGATGTACCACTCTTGTAGTAGAGAAAACAGATCTTGTAGTAACATAGTAGCTCTTCAAACACAGCCACCATGTCAGCGTTCTCTTGGCGTAGTCTGTCCAATTCATCGTTTGTCGGGACAAACTCTTCATAGGGGATATCTCCCATTGGCAGGTTGGAGATGTACTTCATCTCATGCAAAGCTAACCCAATCTCTCCGCGGGGAGTCATGAAAGTCCCGGTCCTATAGTTGTATCTCTCTGCCAACGCGAGGAATAGATGAGGATTGGGGGGAAAGCCATAAACAGTGGCATACACTGCCTGGTACAGATCAATCTCTTTAAGTCGTTCTTTAAATTGGACCAATATCCAATTGGCTATACAGATCCACCTCTTATTATCTGGGTTCATGAGGCCTGTCAGCCACAACTCTTGATCTGGATACCTTCTTTCTTCCTTCGTAAACTCATTTGTGAATATCGGAGTTCTCACCGGTAGTAGCAGGAAAGAATCTTCTGGCGGGATACAGCCAGGCTTTAGTCCTCTAAGTAAGGAGCTATGGCGCTCAGAAGAACTGTAGAATATATCTTTGTTGCCAGACCCCTTCTTGACACAGATATTTCCTGCTCGGGCTTGCTGAAGCGGAGTTATATCCCATTCCATTCTTCTGGGATAGCCTACAAAAGCATATCGAGACAGAGGAAGGCATCTAGAGATCTCCGGCAGAAGGATTGTCTTCTCGCCCCTCTGGAAAATTCTCTGTTCTATGCGAGGTCTTGGCTGAGAACTCTTGTCAAAGGCTTCACCAAACAAGAACAATGGCTTCTTATGAGTAACTGTGTCAGCAGTCTGAAGAGGCTGCCCATTCATCAGACACAGTAAAGTCTTATTGTCCTGTGCAGTCAAGACGGCTTGTCGAGATGACGGTAAGGCGTACTGAGGAAATGTCACATGAGATAGATCTTCCTTGTATTCAGGTTCAGCCAAGGATCCAGCAAAGACCTCATAGTTGGGGTCTTCTCTGAGGTTAACTGCATCAAATAAAGAAACAAGGATCAGTACATACAAAATCAAAAAGTTTCTACAAAAGATCATCAATTTGCGCAAAATTGTCAGATTGCGCCAATGCAGTCAACTTGCGCAAGTTATCAGATTGCGCCAGCACAGTCAACGTGCGCAAGTTGTCAGTTTGTGCTAACATACTTGCGCAAGACATCAGTTTGCGCTGACACAACTGACTTACGCAAAATGATGGATTGCGCTGAACATTTTGTCAGCGCTTTCCATCCGATTGTGCAAGAGTATAGTTTTCATAAAAATGAAAACTATTGTGAATGCAACCGAAACCCTAAACAGGGTGGCGCAAATACCATCAATCTCTAAAAAAAGAGAGGTATGAAGGTCTGAAAACATCAAAATCCTAAAAAGGGTTTCGATCATGGTTCGTCATTTCACCTTGCAGCGCTGGATGACCCATCTCGTGACGAGATACTCGTAGCACAACACGAGTCGAAGGTTCGGCGGGGGCCTTGCCCTTCTCAGTGGCTGTTCGCTTGGGAGCCATCGCTGTCGTCGGCGGGAAGAAGAAGCAGCAGTCGAAGTAGGAGCGGAGCTTTTATCTCTTGAACAGTCGAAAACAAGTAAAAGTGGAAAGAAAAAAAAATGGAACTATTTATAGTTTTTCCAAGTGTAACATCCACCTCCGATTGCACCGAAAAAGTCAGAGTTAATTCCTCCAAGCGCGCAATCACAGCGTAACTTGCGCAACTTGATTTTAAATTTGAAATTCAAAGTATTTCGAAACTTTGAATATTTTCAAATTTCGAAAATTTTGAAGGGGGTCTTGTAGGTCCTAAAAATCAAGTTGCATTCATCAAATAGACAGAGAAAAGTTATTTGCGCACCCTTCAAATGGACTGCGCAGGAGGCAGATTGCGCAACAAATCAAACGCACGAGGCCGAACTGCGCTAACATCCAAGCGCGCTACGCTGACGTGGCAATGCCATCATTACCTGACAAAAAATCAGATCTTCTGACAACTGACAGCCCGAAAAGCGAGGAGTTTGTTCGTTTCTCGAGCTGCACCGCATTCTAAGACAGCTGTCCAAATCCTAGCGCGGTCCAGCTATCAAATCCTAGCGCAATCTGCCAGCCCAACCTAAGCGCAGTCTGCCAGATCCTCTTCAGCGCGGTTTGATCCCAGTGCAGTCTGAAGCTAGCACTGTTCAAGTTGCGCGATCCATCAAGATAACTGACATTTTGTACGTGGCTTACATGCCATCAATTGCTCAACACGTGGCAGCTTTCTGTATACGACCAAGCGCATTTCAATCAAAAAATGCCACGCGTCTAAATACGGTTAGCCCATGATTGAGTAACCGCCAAAAGCCAACGCAACTGGTAGCCTGCTCAGTCCAATGCCTGTGCAATCCAACTTGCGCAATCCAGAATAACTACAAATTAGTTATTTCTAGAACTCTATAAATAGAGTTTCAAGTCCTTCATTAAGGGGATCAGATCATTATTATTATCAGAGATCAGGAGTTCTTGTCCAAGTGCTGCTACATTCTTCAGAGGCTGTCGTCTTCAAAGTTCACATCGTCCAAGGGATAAAGCGATCGTCTTTAGATCGAATTCCTATAGTTGTACTTTCCCAGAATTCAATTGTAATCTTCTTACAAAGTTTGTGAAATAAAACTTTTATTTTTGCAACTTTTGTTTTTGCAAACAACTTAAAGACAGAATATCATGTCTAAAAAGACAATATCTGCGATAATACGAATTTATCATAAAGAAAAGACATCTTTCAAAATAATTGGGTTTCAAAAGACAGAATTGATGATTTGGATAAGCTCCACGGGAGATTTTGAGTATTTATTATCTTATGACTTTATTTACGAAAAAGTAAATAAACGATAATAAATAAAATAGAGATGAAAAGACTGATGAATAAGCATGCCTTTTCAAGGAAAGGTTACTTCGATTCTCGAGACAAATAGTGAATGAAGATCTTTTCATAATATGAACGAACATGCCTTTTCGTGGAAAGGTTGTTTCGATTCGTGAGACAGAATGTTTGGCTTTCATCTGCCTTTAAATAGTGTAGAACTTTTCTGAAAGCATCATTCACTCATTTTCTCTTATTTGCAAATGTCTTCAGAAGATTTGCCTAAGGAGGCGGAAGTCATCTCAAAGATCAAAGCCGCCATCGACACTCCTTCCGATGAGCCTCTGCCGCCTATTCCGCCAAAAGTCGGAGAAAGCTCGGCTGTCCTTGGACAGAAGCAGGACATTCTCGCCGAACTAGTAGAGCCTGGGAGTACTGTCGAGGAAAAAGTTTTGAGGAAGGCCGCCTGCGAATTGCTAGTGTCACCGAGAAATAATGTCTTCGAGCTTCTTGCGAAATACATTTTCAATCAAGAGGGCTTCGGTCCTCGTTAATTTTATGTATTTCCTTCTGTTTTAAATTTATGCAAATAAAAAGGAATTTTATTTACATTCTGAGTCTCTGTGTTGATTTTTTTCTTCAAACATAATATTTCTTGAGAAATTTGCCATTAATGGGCATCATGGCGATTCGACCATCCATACCAGTTAATTGATAAGCTCCGTTGGAGAAAACTTTACTTACAACATAAGGTCCTTCCCACTTCGCTTCGAATTTGCCTTTGCTCATGTGTGTCATAGTCATAGGACGTCTGACGGTTAGAACTAGTTCTCCTTTTTGAAATGGTCGGACTTTGACTTTACGGTTGAAGGCTTTTGATAGACGAACTTGGTATAACTCAATATGTTGTTGAGCTAGGAGCCATTTCTCGTCAAGCGCTTCAAGCTCCTGAAGTCTCAAGCGATCATTGTTTTCGGTTGTGAGTTCATTGGCAATGGCAATCCTTAGGAAAGGGATCTGGATTTTCAATGGTAAGACAGCCTCGCATCCATATACCAAAGAGAAGGGTGTGCAACCTGTAGGAGTACGTACAGTAGTACGGTAAGCCCATAGACATTTTTCAAGCTTCTCACTCCAGTTTCATTTGTTGGTAGAAGCAAACTTCTTGAGGAGTTTGATGATGGTTTTGTTAAATGCTTTTGCCATCCCTTTAGCTGCAGGATTGTAAGCTATAGAAGCAATATTATTGATCATGTTATCATCGCAGAATCGAGTAAATTTCTGACTGATAAATTATGGCCAATTATCATTAATGATTCACCGCGGAACACCGAATCTATAAATCACATAATGCTTGATAAAGTTGATGACGCTGCTTGTCTTGACCTCAGTTAGAGGTATAGCTTCAGCCCATTTTGAGAAGTAATCAGTTATGGCTAATATGAATCGATGTCCTCTGGACGAAGGAGGGTTGACATGACCGATGGCATCCATTCTCCAAGCTTTAAAGGGCTAAGATGCTGCCGTCGGGTGAACAAATTCTGACGGTTGATGAATGAAGTCAGCGTGGATTTGACATGCTCGACACTTTCTTGCATACTCGATTGTATCAGATACCATTGAGGGCTAATAATAGCCCGTACGGCGAATGTGATCCTGTAATTTAGGACCAGGTTGATGTGCACCTGTGAGCACCCTGAATTTCGGGTTGATTTTTTTTTTGATTGATTTAGTTTCCATAAATAATTTTTTTCTGTTTATTTATCCTTAAGTTTACTTTTCCGTGCCTTTGATATTTGGAGTGTCAGGGATGGTCAACTCTGGAAATCTTATTCACGAGTTTTGTAGTGGACATGATTACCTTCATGACGGTATATAGTGTCCCACTCAAACTTGTTCCCTTGTGCTCTTTTTGCTTCGTAGAACTTTGGGTCAATTTTGACCATTTGATCATAAATTAATTTTTCCACTCTTTTCCTTGATCATTATTAGCACGTTATCGTGACTTTTAATTTGGGAGCGCAAGACCAGTCAGTTTCATGAAACCAACTCATCATGCATGATCTACTCGAGACGCTCTTCACCCATGACCTTCGTGTCCCACTCAGACACACCATTTTGTGCTCTATTTGCTTCACACAACTTTCCTGACATGTGATCCGATTTTATTTCACCCTACGGTGTCACATTCATTTTCCAACTTGATTTATGGGTACCATGTCGACCAAAACCTGTCAGCCCCAATTATGAACATGGCCCACATTGAGCCTACTATCCGCATGCCACTTGTGTTCCATTTATTGGAATCCCCATGTGCTACTTATTTACCCATGATCATCGACACCTAATTTTTAATTCGATTATTGTATAATATCTGAATTTGACCCAATCCGGCTCCACCGAGTCCAGTCCAGCTCCATGTTACTCTCCATCATAACACCCTTATATTTTTTTGCCCAAAAATATCAATTATTCTTTCTACCTATTTTTAATTATTATTAGAAATTTTTGTTGAATTAAATCCCTATTGGAATTACCTATTTTAGCTATTTAAATCCTAGCCATAGGATCCTCCCATTTAATCCTATCCTTTATTTCCTACATGTAAACTTTTCCTCTATACCCCTATGCATTGGCCGGCCCTAAGAAATTTCATGGAGAGAATCTTTTCTCTCTACTTTATCCATCACATTAAATCTCTCTCTTATCCTCTCTCTCTCTCCCTCTTCCTTAATTGATTTTCCCACACCACAACAAAACTCCATCAGCAGCAACCCTCCTAGCCCGAGCTCCTCCTCATGGCCGAACTTGGCTCCGGCCACCCCCCTGGCCGGCCATCGCCATGGCCTGGCCGTCAGCCTCCACCGCACCACCCTCCTCCTTCACTCCTCCTCCCCCGCCATAGCAACCCGACCACCACCGTCATCATCCTTCAAGCCGCCACCACCACTACCTTAAACCGCCTCGGCCACCGCCCTTGCCTCACCGGGCACATCCAGACAGTACGCCGCCCTCGCCTCGTCGGCCAGGCCAACCGCGCGCAGCGTGGCAGCAACCGTACAGTCGCATGCATGGCGTGCACGTGCGCGCGCGCGGGCCACCGTCGTGCGTCGCCGTACCGCTGCACGGCCGTCGTGGCCCCGTGGCCATGCGTCCCACTCCGGCGAGCAGCCCCCTGACGGCCACCATCCTCCGGGATGCGCCATCGAGAAGATTCGTGCGTTTCGCACGAAGTCCCGTCGTGACGAGCTCGGGAACGAGGCTGAAATAGCGTTCCGTCGCAGCACCTTCGCGTGCGTTTTCCCAGAAATCCGACCGTTGGATCGGCGATTTCTTCACTCCGTCATAATCTCGGTATATCCACCTTCACCTCTGTCAATTTTCAGCCGTTGATTTTATCGTTTGATTCATCAAAACCGGCCACCAAGTTGACCGTTTAAATTGTATTAATTTTGGACAGTTTTGCGGGGTCAACTTCGTCAGCTTGTACATCCTCCACCGCAGCTCCGTTTGGCATGCTACCAGTTCCTGTGCGAAGCTGGTATATCCCTCTTGCTACCCCTCCAGTTTTATTTTATTGTAAGCTTGTTTGATTGGTTGAATTCGACGCCAAAGTTGGCCGTCCGAATTCGTAATTTTCAACTTATAAAATTCCATTTTTGAACACGGGACTCCATATTTCATTTCAGACACCACCATTAGACTCATGACGTCGTTCTGGCATGTTTTCATATAAAATTTGTTAGATTTGGAAGACGTGGGCCCTGACACGTATTTCGGTGCAAAGTGGGTCCCATATTCTGGGTCAACGGGTCATTTTGAGATCGGCTCATCGGAATCCTATTCTGGATATACCGTTGAGTTCGTATCGTCATTATGGACTCGTTGACATGTAGTTTGCTGAGTTTTGAGAACTTTGGCTCCGGCACGCATTTTCGTGTAAATCGGAATTCCAAGTTCTGGTCAACGGACCAAATTGAGATCGGGTCAACGGAATCCAATTCTGAAGATTCCGTTGGGCTCGTATCGTCATTCTAGTTTTGTGGACATATAAATTATTATATTTTATAGACTTGTTTTCTTGCACGTTTTTTGGTACAAAATGGCTCCGACACGGACACCGTTTTGACCCAAAATTACATTTTTGCCCTTGTGTCCAAATTGGACCGATGGATAGGCTATCCTAGCTAATTTGACCATTCTGGACACGTTGGCGATGTTCATTTCATCGTCCGACAATGTTTGTTGATAATTTCTCTGAGTTTAACCTTTTTATAATTAATTAATAATTAATTCTTATAATGTTCGTATTTTGGGATTGGTACAACGAAACTGAGCTCAGTCAATTCCAGTGATCTTACATCGCTGAAATTGACAAGATGGACACGTGGATCACTATAATAAGATTATCAACTTTACCGTTGATCTTCTTATCTCGATTTGCGTGTCGTAAGTTTTGACGTACAAATAACGAAGTGCACTTTATATCTTTAATAATTAGACTAGAATTGACCCTGTTTGACCAGAGTTGACCAGTTGACCCAAAGTCAACTATAAGTCAACACTTGACCTAGTTTGACTAGATTATTGGCCGAAGTTGACCTAGAGTTGTTTTGACTTAGAAGAACCTAGGATAAAATAGATTGCTTGTAGAGATTTATTTATTACAACTTGAACACCTTGTAACCTGTGTTGCTTTAAATAGAACTCTGTGGCTTCAGTTGGACCCCCTATACTTATCAGCTGTTCAGGTTATCAGGTGAGTACATTCTCTGATCATTTCATATCCTGCTTAGAATTATTTTCTGCATTAAATTACTTTACTTGTTACTGTCACGTTGGTCACACGGATTGGTACTATATGGATCCCTTCTTGAGATGTTATCCTTAGGGAGCATCGGGTACTTCATGTTCTGTGCGTTTTACTTACACGGCGTATCACTATGCTTCATTGGTTCATTGATCACTTGTGACATGTACTCTCATGATCACAGAGTCTTCCTTGAATCCTTATCCCATTTATTGGGTCTCCTAGAATCTCCATTTTAGGACATCCATGTACCACCCTTCGGGGGCCTTGCATGGAATCATAACATAACCTGGTTGGATCCTTGTTTATTAATTGGGGGTACGGGGGAGTAGAAGTGGACATGTGAATAATACACCAGTAGTATCTTATCAGAATCATTCCGTAGTGTCTTATCAGAATTATCCCATGCCATTTACATGTCCATGTTGTACTCTGACTCACTAGCTACTGTTAGTTCTCTATTTATAGTAGATATTTCTATTACAGTTCTCTCTCTGTTTATATACTGCATTCTTCAGTACATGTATCTTACTTTACTGCATGATTATATTTTCTAACCTGCTATAAATTGTTGAGATGTATTGTGCTCGCTCCTGTCCTGGCTGGACCTGTTGATAAATTTTACAGATAGCATGGAGGTTGTCTGCTAGCCTAAAGGAGACACGGTAGAGGTTGTATAGGTAGCTAGGGTTTTGCTCAGTTTACTTTCAGTTGTCTTGAGTTGTATTTATGGATTTTTATATTTGAGTTTTGAGATGTATTTCTGGGTTGTGTATCTTAGACACTTAGACTTCTATCTGCTGTATCTCTTTTGGATTTCATGTTTTATCTATCTTCCATTATGCTCTACCTTAGATGTGATTGAGTTTACTTTCTGCTATGTCACCCCTATTCGGGGAATATAAACTGCTTAGCCTTATACTGTTAGATGCATGAGACCTAGGACAGCGTTCTACCGCCGACACTGCGGCGTAGGCTGGGCGTTGCTATGTTCTCGTGCCCTAACTCTAGGGTGCTGGTCGTGACAGCACCACAAACACCGTCATGAGCTTCACGAAGTATTTGTTTTGCTTCTTCCCCCGCAAGACAACGTAGGAGTTGTTGACCCAAACAGGATCACAGTCAACCTAATCTTGAAAATTAACAAAACAATATTTGTTATAGTCCAATGTGACACATCGAGCTCAAAATCAATCTACTCAGATCAGTGGTTCAAGATCAAAGCTGCTTGAAGCTTTATTATTTTGTATATACTGGAGTCTGTATTTTTTATTTCTTTTTTAGTATAGGATGATGTACGTTGGGTCATACTGAGCAACTTTGGGCTAGACATAGCTTTATAGGTTTACTTAGCCCAAAACCCAATCAACCCATTCATCAAATAGCCCACAAAGAATATTCTGTCCATAGGAGACAAAGTTCGGGCCGAACTCTGCCTCCATACAGAGTTCGGGCCGAACTCTGCCCCCTAAATTACAGGATACTGATTTTTAGGTCTTGATCACTGCTAGTTGTCCAACGGCCGAAAATTTGAATTCTACATACAGAATTCTGGCCGAATTCTGCCTACCCCGAACCCTATAAATAGGCCTTGGTTTCTTTCATTTGAATCCATCCAATCTTCTCTTCTTCTTCTCTTACATAGCCTATATATTAAAGAGACTTACCTTCCCATCCACTTAGCATTCAAACTTCCCAACCGTCCAAGTTGCTCGATTCGATCCAGCTAGAAGTTTGAAGTACAAAAAGTTGTAAGTCACTTGGAAAAGTTCAAGTTTCGCCAAAGCGATCATTGAAAGAAGTTTGGCGTGCTCTTCTGTGAAAAGGCACGTGGTTGTAACCCTATTTCACAAATAGTGGATTTCAATCCTGAGCTAGAGTTCTCAGGTCTGGACTAGTCCTCCACAAGGAAAACCAGGTTAAAAATCTTGTTGTGTTTGTGCTTGCTCTCTACTCTTTATTTCCGCATTTCTTTTACTCTAATTATTTAGTTGGTGAAGAGAGTTTAAAATTTTTATTGATCATTTTTGTTATAAACTCTATTCACCCCCTCTAGAGTTGCCTACCTGTACTTCAGGAGTAAGCCGTCGAACGTTCGTCGGTAGAGTGTCTTTGTAGTATGATTATAGTAAAATCTGAGTGACCGTCGTCAAATTGTTGTAGCCTCATTGGGATCTTCGGGTAGGATATCATGGACTATAAAGTCTATGAAAGGATTCCTCCAATCTTCATTGATGGCACAAATTTCAACTGAATTGTTGAATTCTATGTTTGGATTGTTAACTTCCATATTTAAGTTAGTCTGGACACAAAATAACTCTCTATTTGTGATGACGATCATTTGCCTTCTGATGGGAATTGCTAATACTGCTGCAAGATTAGTGAGTGCATCAGCTTCTGTGTTACATGCTCGGCGTACATGCTCGATAAAGAAGCCTTTGAATGAAGTGGCCATCCTGATCGCCGCATCACGATATGGAACCAAATCTTGATGTGCCTCTAACTTGATTGACAATCAGTTTGGAGTCTCCGTAAACTTTAAGATACTCAATATCTAATCGTTGAGCCAATTGGAGACCAATGAGCAGAGCATTGTATTCAGCCACATTATTGGAACATGACTCATCTAAAGAATAAGCTCTTTGGATAGCTAACCCTTCTGGTGAGACGAGAACTATTCCGACTCCAACAACAATAGCACCTTTTGCTCCAATTTTGGATGCACCATCAAAGAATAAACGTCAAATAAGAGTTTCTTCTGAAATCATGTTGGACTCCAAGATTTCATCTGGAATCTCATCGTAGAGTTTAGATGTTTCGGAAACTGGATGAGCTGCTAGAAAATCAACAAGGGCTTGGCCTTTAACAGACTTTTGAGGAACATAAACCATATCATATTGTGCTAACAATATGGCCCATGTTGCAAGCCTAGAATTGAGTGTACTGGGCTTCTTCATCATGACCCTGAGAGGGTTAACTCTAGAAATAACATGAATAGTTTGGCCAGTGATATAATGTCTCGTCTTTTGAACAGCAAACATCAAAGCTAGACATTCTTTTTCTACTGGAGTGTATCGATGCTCAGCTCCAATCATCATACGACTAAGGTAGTAGATAGCCTGTTCATGACCTTCTTTATTCTTCTGAGCTAATAAAGCACCTAAGGAGTGGTCCATTGCTCGAACATACATCAGGAAAGGTATTCCTGATACTGGAGGCACTAGAACTGGAGGATTCATCAAGTACCGCTTTATGTCTTCAAATGCTTGTTGACATTCTTCAGTCCAAATAAAAGACACGCCTTTCTTCATGAGTTGAATGAACGGTCTACAGCATCCAGAGAGATTTGAGATGAATCTCCTGATGTACGCAAGTCGTCCCTAGAATTCTCGTAGTTCTTTTATGTTGCGTGGAGGATGCATCTCTTGAATGGCTTTAATTTTCTCAGGGTCAACGTGTATACCTTTAGAGGTAATAACGAATCCAAGAAATTTGCCACTAGAGACTCCCAGGAATGACTTGGTGGGATTCATCTTGAGTTGATGCTGGCGCATTAGATCGAAAATAGTTCTCAAATCTTGAATATGGTATTCTTTTAAACGACTTTTGACAGCAATATTGTCAACATAATATTCAACAGTCTTTCATAAATGATCACAAAAGATGGTACTCATGGCCTGCTGATAAGTTGCACCCGCGTTCTTAAGACCGAATGGCATGACAGTGTAGCAATAGACTCCAAGAGGAATGTGGAAAGATGTATGTTTCTCATCTTCTGGATGCATCTTGATTTGATTATATCCTGAAAATGTATCCATAAAGGATATACGTTCAAATACGCAAGTATTGTCAATCATGACATCAGTGATCGGGAGAGAAAATTCGTCTTTGGGACAAGCTTTATTAAGGTCTCTGAAGTCGAGGCAGACCCGGACTTTTCATGTCTTCTTCAAAACTGGGACAACATTCGCCACCCAGTCCGGATGTTGTTCTTCTCTGATGAAACCGCAGACGATGAGTTTCTTAACTTCAGCTTCTATGGCATCCATCATGTCAGGTCGAAACTGACGTTGTTGTTGTTTGACTGGCCTCGTATTTAGCAGAATGTTGAGCTTGTGGGTAGCGATCTGAGGATCCAACCCCAGCATATCTTCATAGCTCCAAGCGAATACATTAATATATTCCCTAATGAGTTGGATTAGTTCTTGTTTATCCGCTTCAGGGAGACTTCTACTGACAAATATCAGTTTTGGGGAAATTTCATCTCCAATATTGACTTGAACCAACTGATCTTCAGTAGGTGGCTCACGTTGCTCAAAGCGAAGCTCCCATTAAGTATCCATCCTTTGTGCCCAATGATCGGATTCAGAAGCTTCGGCAAAGTTTTCGTCATCTTTCGAGAACTCGGCAGTCACCATATTGGAAGATAGAGTCACACAATGGACGTGCCCTACCCTGGTGTCTGAATCCCATGAGATAGAATCAGAAGAGTTAGATCGTTTTTCTTCCTCATATTCAGAGGCTTCTGGAGTTGGAGTTGGTGAAGTATAACCTAATCCCTGCTTCGTTTTGCTGTAGTATTGTTGTGATTTTCCTTTTGGAGCAGGAATTCGAATAGGAGTTCGTCTTCCTTTGCCGCCATTGAGACCAGCTTTAAAATTATAGCCCATCTTTTGAATGATATCTTTTGATTGCTGACTATAATGACGTAGTTGAAGTCTTCCGTTATCGTAATTTTCTTCTTCATTATCGGGCGTGATCTTCTGTTCTATTCCTTTACTAAAAAGTATAGAAAGTTCATCTTTCTTCCTGGAAGGAACTAAGAAGAAGGAGTCCTGCATTGGCTCGAGCAATACTTCGTTTAGGGAAGCTTCAACTGCTCCTATGGCAAGTGGTTTGAAGTTATCTAACATTTTTTAATAATATCGAGTATAATAAAAGACATCAGTATACTGTAAAGGAGATGCTACTTTATTGATTTGTACATCATCATTTACAACATAATTCTTAGCCTTCACAGAAGGCTTAGTAAGGTTGATAACCAGAGGAGGAGAAGATTTGTTACGACGAAGGTCGATAACAAGAGGCTCAGAAGAGGTGAGCTTCCTTTATTCCTTTTCTACAGCAGGAGGCTGTTTGTTATGAGAGAAAAGATGTATAGTCAATATCTGAAAAGAAGAAGGACAAATAGCACGTCATTTGACGGGGATCATGAGAACATCTTTTGAAGTATGTTTCTGATCCTCCTCACTATCCATTGCCAATACAACTTTCATGAAATCCTCTTTGTACATCCGAGAGTCCGTAAAATATGCCTCAATGCCCCTAAAAGGATTTAAATCAGCTACTTCCTTTTGGACTTCTCCATTGACATTCACATATTTGAAGCATTGATGTAAAGTGGATGGTACAATGTGATGCTCATGCAGAAAGGGTCTTTCCAGCAAAGCATTGTAAGAGCCGTGATTGTCGATCACGTAGAAAGTATCCTTTGTACAAAGATTGCCTATTTGAACTTTCAGGCGAATCTTTCCCAAAGGTTCACTTCTTCCAGAATTGAATCCCAGGATGGTCGTGATGGTTGTTGAAAGATTATATCCAGGAATCTTCAATGCATCTAGTAGAGTCTTTGGCATGATGCTGAGCGTAGACCCAGGATCGATCAGGATATGATCAACCTTCATGGTATCAACATATCTCATGAAGTAGAGGGATCGATCATGACGATTATCTTCCAACAACATATCATCTTGTGTAAAGGTGATGTTTGGCATCAGCTCCATCACACTATGACAATGAAGGCATGTTATAGGCACATCCTTTGGTTTCTTGAGAAGTGCTAGACAAGTATCAGCTTGCGTTAAAGCTTCACTCAACGTTTCTCGAGTCTCCCTCGAAAGACAGAGTAGCTCAAATATTGATAATCTTGCCGGAGTATTAGCCAGTTGAGCCAGTATATCAAAGTAATACGGCTTCTCAAGTCCCAAAGTTGGAGTCTTCTTTAATACTTTGCCGAAACGGACAGGCTGTTTTCCTTTGTCGGCTGTCGTCGGTTTGGGAAGAGTTGACTCTATTTAGGATGACGAAGCTAATGGATTATTAACATCAGGAGAAGATGCTGCTTGAGGAGCCTCCAAAGCTGGAGCAGGGTCTTCTTGACCTTCTGAATAGTCCCTTAGGTAAGGTTTTCCAGACCTGGTACCAGTTAAGACTTCCTCCTCGGATACAGGCTCAAAGGATACCATATTGCAATTCTTTGCCTGGATCTTGTTTTTGGAAGATTTCTTTCGACAAGATGGAGAGTTTGTCCAGTAACCCAAGCCAACCCGAGATAGGTTGTGAGAAAGAGATAAAGAAAGAGGTACAATAGATCTCTTTCCATGATTCAAACAGAGGCCTTTTGTAAATTATATTCCATCTTTGTCATGAGCTCACGAGATTGTGGACTATACAGATGGAAAGCTGGTTGGTATTTGGCTTCTGATTTTGACAATGTTGTATTATCAGGGGAAAAATGAGAAGAATTATCTGCTGTCGGGATGAAGGTAGCAGTTAGAGGTGGAAGACAATGCTCACCAAATGAAATCATATGACATGATTTATTTTTAGTGGCCTTCTTGGACTTGGTGGAAGAAGATGGTATTTCAAAGTCCGCCACTAAGTCTGGATGGATCCATATAATCTCTCCTTTATCAGTAGACCGAGGAACAAGTCCATCTGTTCGGGCAGGTGGAAGATTAACAATTTCCAGAGTAGTTCTCGGAATGGGGATGACACCGTCATGTACAAGTTGAGCTGGAAAATCTCTAAATTGTAAAGAGACGGCATTAGCCGTTACAGTTTTCTCGTCTTGCTGGAGAGTGATTGCACCAAAATTGACCATCTATTGAATTTTACCCTTGAGCACATAGAACGCTCGAGTTGGATGTCCAATAAACCTGTGGTAAATACAATATTTAGGATGGTCAGTCTTACCAACTTCATCTGGCCGTTTAGGTTCTGGCAGTTGGAGTTTATTGCTCTTGATAAGGCAATTAAAGATACTCATGATGTCATCTTCATCGAAAGAGTATTCTTCTTTTGGACGAGGTATCCGTTGCGGTGGTGCTGAAGGGGTAGATGTTGGCTGATTTACATTGATGGCTAGAGCTTCTTTGCCTTTGAGCTTAATGGCCAAAGTTTCTTTGCTCTTACGATTGTTCTGACGGCATTATTATTTGGTGTATGTAATGCCCGTAGTTCGTATTACGTATTTTGGTATACGTGTACGGAATTCCGACCCGTAATTAGACTTATCTTGCTTAGCTTGATCCTGGTTTGATCTTGCCTTAGTTTATTTTGGGTTCATCCTGGTTCGACTTGTCTTGACCGGCTAGTCTTGGGTTCTATATTGGCATGGGTTAGTTAGCATTTCCTGGTTCAAGTAGTTTATCCTGGATTTGGCCTGCATTGGGTTCGGTTGGGTTCGACTTGGTTGGGCTCGGTTTGGGTTGATATGCAAACCCCCACCTACCACCCACTCTCTTACTTTATAAGCCGCCTAACCTCTCTCTCTCTCTTCCATTAATCCTCATAGCTCTTTTTCTTCCTCCATTAACTCTCTCCACCTACCAGAGAGCTTAGGCAAGTACAACTTGCTTCATGGAGGAACTCAAGTTTTATTGTTCTATTGTCTTCCTCACGAGATTCTAAGACACTTTAGTACTTAGCATTTTTAGTTTCATTGGTTCATTCCATGTAGATCTAAATTTGTTGCAATTTTGGATTTCTCGATTTTGATCAACTAAACTGGCTTGTTTTCGAAAACTAAGAGTTCTATGTAGAAGGCATTCTGATGTTACGTAGGTTTGGTTTTGGAATGGTTGGATTTCATTGAGTCTTGGCCGAGATAGGGCTTTTCTTGAGCTCTTGAGCTTTTACGCCTGCTTGTCTTGGCCTTGGGGAGAAGATGAAGTTTTACGCACATGTTCTTACGTGCTAGCATAGTATTTAGTTTTACGCCCACGTTTAACGTGCCAGCGTAGCATTTCCTCCTTTACGCACACGTTTTAACGTATTGGCATAGTGTTTCCCCTTTTTTTACGCACACGGCTTAAAACGTGCCAGCGTAGTGTCCCCTTTACGCACACGCATTGCGTGCCAGCGTAATCCTTTCTACGTCGAGTTCACTTGAACTCTACGCGGGGGCCACTCTCGCTCGCGTAGAGTCGTGCTCGCGTAGACTCTTCCTTGCTTACGTTGAGCCTTGCGTGCGTAGAGTTTCACTTGGGTGCTCGTACGCGTAAAGTTCCGCTTGCATAGGGTGCTTGCTAGCATAGAGCCTTGCCCGCGTAGAGTTCCCTCTCGCGTAGGGCTTCCGCTCGCGTAGAAGCGGTCTTTCCTTGGTCTTGCTCGCGTAAGACCATTTTTACGCTTGGGGCCTCTTGGCCTAGCGTAGAGGTTCGCTAGCGTAGAGTCTTGAGCCCCCTTTTGCGTACCCGATTGTCTATATGTCCTTGTACTTTTCATAAACTTGATAATCATGAATTGATTGACATGACTGGACTGATAATTGTACATGGCACAGTATAACAAGTGAATTGACATGACATGACATGACAAGACATGACAAGCAAGCCTGATAGGAACTATTGAATATTGTTGCGACGGCTAGCATGACATGACAAGAATGAATGGCCTGGACACCGTGGAGGATTGTGTTTGTACAAATGAACCAATACTGTCTCGCATCATGTCTAGGGCAGGGACCCCTGAGTACCACGGTCAGGGGTACCTACTGAAATTGACTAAGGCTAATAACTAGAATAACCCAGTACTCATGAAGAGATTTCCCAGCTACAGGCAATCCCGTTATCTGGGTGCGCAAGTGGACTTATAGCCTACCGACGAGTAAGGCACATTTCCAGCACACTGTCATGTGTTGCACCCTTCATGAACGGATATTCGACCTGGATAACCTGGATGGTCTGCAGGGCTTGTGGCTGTTAGAATATCTCATTGCATCTTGCTAGTAACTAGGCCTGTGATAACCCTAGTTAGTTAAAGTATCAAGCCGTACTTATTGCTTGGCCGTATTTGATTGGATGGAGTCTAACCCAGTCTAGTCTTGTCCTGATCCTGTACAAGATTGTAACATGACCTGATTGCTTGTGCTTTACTTATCGATAAATGGTGGGAGACTAAGTTCCGTTCAGATAAATGGTTACAACTCCGGTCCTTGTTTGATTTAAGGCTTGTAACTTGGATTATCTGAATAGTCCCATGGTTATCTTATCGTATATCATCATGATTTTTTCATATTTCCAGTCTTTTATTATATAATTATGTTTTGTGCTAATTGCTGGTTTTAGTTCTTAAGTGAAACCTCCTTTGTGGCACTTGCTCTTTCTGGGATCTGACCCAGCTGGTTTTGTATGGCCAGATACCGGAGTAGCTCCAGAGGATCTCCCTACCTTCCAGCCAAATAGTGACCACCAGGCGTAACCAAGGCAACGAGTGGATTTCCCTTTTGTTCTCCCACTTTAGTGTAAAAATATTCTTTTGAGGCATTTAGCCGACGAGCACGTGTTAGCTCGATTGCACTTTACTTACTGTCTGCCTACGGGCTGTAGCATGATTAACAAATCCTAGGGTTGATCATGTATGACTGAAACTCTTGCTAGTCTTCACATTTTGTACGACTAGCTTCATGATCATACAAATATGTAATGTATGGGACGCCTTACTATTGTATATTTGATGCTCTAACATCTTATAACTGCTTTTACTTGCTTGAGATTGAGATAATAGGCTTGTTCATGGCCATAAGAGACTGATGGCTTGTAGTTAAACTCTCATGTATCTAGACAGTCGTGACCGTATAGCGAGGTGAATTCTATTTCAATATACGTAGCTGGCTATGTATGCCCCCGCTCTCCAGTATTCTGGTTCTGGGGCATTACATGGTTTAAGTGGTGGCCTATGCAGGTCTTATGAATCAAGATATGTGATGGTTTACCGAATAGATGTCTCAATCAGCACTCGCCCTTGATCTCTGCTCGTATCCTCTGAATCCCTGAATTCTTGACCGGATCACATGCTTGTATCTTTGATCTGTCATGGTCCTTCCTTATTGTTCCCTGTGTCGTCTTCTTCAGCGATATTGTTCCTGGTCCCACTGATCGGCAAGGCGGAGCACCTCCCGTGGGCCAGCAGCAACCTGGAGATCAAGTCCAGTATTCAGGAGTAGCCTCCAGAGTCATGCCTACTGGGGGTCAAGAGCCACCAGTTTAGCCTGTCCAGCCTGCAGAGCCCGGTGATGGCACCATGGTGGGTCTCATCAGGATATTGCTAGCATCTCAAGATCGTCGGGGCGACGCCCTACACCAGGCAGCACAAGATGCTCTGAATAGAGACGGTCATCAAGGAAACCAGGCAGCCAACAGCTTCAAGTGCTTGAACCCTTCCTTCTTCGCTGGTAGTGAGGTTGCGATTGCCGCAGATGCTTGTCTACAGGATACAGAAGTGATTCTAGAAGCGGCAAAGACGCCCGAGAATGAGAAGGTGGCGGTAGTACGCCTACAGTTATTAGATCTTGCCAGCAGCTGGTGGGCAGCATAGGTCGTTGGATTAGTGGCACCTATTGCATGGACAGTATTTCGTAAGAGATTCTAGACCAAATACTTTGATGCTGTAGCTCGGTACGATCTACAGACGAAGTTCACCAATCTGAAGCAGATGGACAAGACGGTCGACGGATATGCGGTCGAGTTTTCGAGACTTAGTCGATTTGCTCCCACCTTGGTAGCGATCGAGTTCGACAGAGCTCAGCGATTCCAGCAGGGACTCCACCTGGAGATTTTGCTGGCAGTGGAGCAGTTCGAGCATCAGACTTTTGATGCAGTATTGAGAGCAGCTAGGAGGCACGAGTATACCTCTCAGAGGATCATGGACCGAACCGGAGGTCGGAAGCGATCTCATGGCCACATGAATCAGTCTTTGGCACCAGTCCCGACAGCTAGGGCTTTGACAATTGGAACTCCGAGGCGGGCAACCTCAGTGACGTCGATTCAGCATTTATCCCTGACGAACCCTCAGCAGCAGAAGCACTCTTCCGCAATGGGATGTTCACATTGCGGGAAGCCAGGACATGTGGTGGCAGAATGTCGCAGAGCACAGGGATTGTGCTTAGTTTGTGGAGCACCGGACCACAGGGTTGAGAACTGCCCAAACAGGGGGAGTTCCTCTTCTTCGACCTTTTCTAGTCCTTCGGCGAGAGGACCAGTACCAGTCCAGCAGTAGCAACAGTTTTCGAGGCCCTTGCCGCATCAGTCTCAAGTATTCCAGCAGCAAAACCCCCAGCAGTATGCCCAAGCCCAAGCCCTGATTCAGAGCAGACAGAGAGGTCTTCAGCAGAGGGGACCCGCACCCAGAGGACATGGTCAGGCGATGGCGATAACCGTAGAAGAAGGATTAGCACCAGGTGAGGTAGTGGCAGGTACTATTATCGTCAACTCCTCCCCAGCATCAGTATTATTTGATTCTGGTGTATCACATTCATTCATGTCTACACGATTCACGACACGGATAGGACTGGAGCCCGAGTCATTATCAGTAAGGCTCAATATACTTACTGGTAACGGTCTTGTGGGAGTAGATAGAGTATTTTCATCGTGTTGGATCGTGGTTAGCAGTACAGAGTTCTCCGCTAGATTGATAGAGTTCTCGATGGCCGATTATGATGTGGTCTTAGGGATGGATTGGTTAAGGAACCAATATGCTAGGATAGACTGCCATGTTGGCAGGGTTGTTTTTAGCATTCTAGGTGAGCCAGAGTTTTCCTTTTCCCGAGGCAAAGTTGAACCTTCTCCTCCAGTATTGCGGATGGCAATAGCAGCAGTACAGTTACCCCGGATAGTCGAGGAATTTCCAGATGTTTTTCCAGAGGAGCTTCCAGGAATGTCGCCAGAGCGAGAGATCGAGTTTACTATCGACTTGATCCCAGGGACAGCCCCAGTGTCGGAGAGAGTCTACAGGATGGCACCGTCAGAGTTAGAGATATTGTACAAGATGATTGAAGAACTCAGGACCAAGGGATTCATTCGTACAAGTGGATCGCCTTGGGGAGCCCCGATGCTTCTTGTGAAAAAGAAGGATGGTACGTCCAGATTATGTGTAGATTATCGTACCTTGAACTCAGTGACAATCAAGAATAGATACCCTCTCCTGAGGATAGATGACTTGTTTGATCAACTCAAAGGGCGGCAGTATTCTCGAAGATTGACTTGCGGTCAGGATACCATCAGATCAGAGTCAGAGAATAGGACATCCCGAAGACAGCTTTTAGATCTAGATATGGGCATTGGGAGTTCCTTGTTATGCCATTTGGAGTAACCAATGTGTCGACTGTATTCATGGACATCATGAATCGTATCTTCATGCCTTATATGGATCAGTTCGTTATTGTGTTCATAGACGATATCCTGGTCTACAGCAAGAGTAAAGCGGAGCATGAGCAGCATCTCAGAATTGTCCTCCAGATTCTTCCAGAGCACCAGTTGTACACGAAGTTCAGTAAATGCGAGTTCTAGCTCGATCGCATTTCGTACTTGGGTCATATTATTACCAGTGGTAGGGTAGAAGTGGATCCCCAGAAGATAGTAGCCATTGAGATGTGGCCAGTACCCAGTACCGTTGCATAAGTTCGTAGTTTTCTTGGCTTGGCCGGCTACTACCGACGATTTGTTTCAAACTTTGTACGGATTTCAGCACCTATGACCCAGTTGACCCGCAAGGATGCACAGTTTGCCTGGACAGCAGAATGTTAGGATTCTTTTGCGAAGTTGAAGCGAGGCTTGATGACGGCACCCATTCTCATGCTTACAGATGGGACCGGAGGATTTTCAGTGTATTGTAATGCTTCAGGCAGAGGTTTAGGATGTGTTTTAATGCAGCATGGGAAGGTAATAGCTTATGCGTCACGTTAACTTCGTGATCATGAGAGGAATTACCCGACCTACGACCTAGAGCTGGCAACAGTAGTGTTTGCACTTAAGCTGTGGAGGCACTATTTGTATAGAGATAGGGTAGATATTTTCACCGACCACAAGAGCCTGAAGTATGTATTCACCCAGAAGGATCTCAACATGCGTTAGAGAAGGTGGCTAGAGCTACTTGTGAATTATGATATCAACCTGCAATATCACCCAGGGAAGGCCAATGTAGTAGCAGATGCATTGAGCAGGAGAGCCAGAGTTTATTTCCTCATAACGCAGCCAGAGTTATTAGCAGATCTTCAGAAGATGGGTATAGAAGTTGTCCTTCCTACTAGTGTGGAATTGATAGCCAGCATGCAAGTTCAGTCTAGTATAGTTGAGAGGATCAGGTTAGCTCAGTTATCAGATTCTAAGCTTCAGCGGCTCAGAGCAGAGTGTGAAGCAGGACGAAGACCAAAGTTATATATCCATAAGGATGGTACACTTCAGTATAGGAGGCGTCTTTGTGTACCCAGTAGAGATATCAGATAAGAGATCATGGCAGAAGCTCACAGTTTTCAGTATTCCATTCATCTCGGTGGCACGAAGATGTACCGTGATATCCGTCAGCACTTTTGGTGGAATGACATAAAGAGGGAGATAGCTCGGTTTGTCTCTCGGTGTTTCATTTGCCAACAAGTTAAAGTCGAGCATCAGAGACCGGCTGGACTTCTTCAGCCCTTGCCGATTCTAGAATGGAAGTGGGAGCATATCACCATAGATTTCGTGACTGGATTACCTAGGTCCCCTGTCGATAGAGATGCTATTTTGATTATTATAGACAGGCTCACGAAGGTGGCTCACTTTCTTCCGTTCAGAGTTGGTCAGTCGACGGCTCAGCTAGCAGAAATGTACCTCAGGTAGATTGTTAGATTTCATGGTGTTCCAGTCAGTATCATCTCGGACAGAGATTCAAGATTTACGTCGCACTTTTGGCGCAGTCTGCAAGAGAGTTTGGGAACTCACCTCCAGTTCAGCTCAGCTTATCATCCGCAGACAGATGGTCAGTCAGAGCGTACCATACGAACCTTGGAAGATATGTTGAGATCTTGTATACTCGACTTCGATGGTTCGTGGGAGGATCACCTGCACCTGGTAGAGTTTTCGTACAACAACAGTTTCCAAGCCAGTATCCAGATGGCACCGTTCGAGGAACTGTATGGTAGGAAGTGCAGATCTTCGCTAGCATAGGATGATGTTGGAGAAAGGCAGGTGCTCGGTCCGAAAATGGTTACTCAGACAGTTGAGGTGGTCAGAAGAGTCAGAGATCATCTTCGTGTTGCACAAGATTGCCAGCGCCATTGGGCCGATTCTCATCGGCGTCCCTTTGAATTTTTCGTCAACAACTATGTATTCCTCAGGATCTTGCCTACCCGTGGCGTCATTCGTTTCGGCGTACGGAGAAAGCTTAGTCCTAGGTATATCAGGTCATTCGACATTCTAGAGCGAGTAGGTGATGTGTCCTATCGTCTCGCTCTCCCGTCGTCGTTGTGTGAGGTGCATGATGTCTTCTATGTATCCTAATTGTGATGGTATATCCCGGATCTGAGTCATATCCTTGATCATTCGGAATTGGTTGTTGGTACCAACCTTTCGTATGAGTAGAAACCCGTATCCATATTGGACCGGAGAGAGAAGACACTCAAGAACAAGACTATTAGTTTAGTCCGTGTTGCTTGGGGTCATCACTCTTTGGGTGAGTCAACGTGGGAGCGTGAAGATGATATCCGATCGCGATATCCCGACCTGTTTGACTCGTGAGGTATAATATCTTCCTTATGTCTCGTGCCTTCGATTCCTTGCTTGCATGATTGATTGTTTGATTGATTGCTTAATATAGTTTGTCCTCGCCTCTCTAGCCTCTTAATTAAATTCCGAGGATAGAATTATTTTAAGGTGGGTAGAGTTATAACGCCCGTAGTTCTTATTACGTATTTTGGTATACGTGTACGAAATCCCGACCCATAATTAGACTTGTCTTGCTTAGCTTGATCCTGGTTTGATCTTGCCTTGGTTTATTTTGGGTTCATCCTAGTTTGACTTGTCTTAACTGGCTAGTCTTGGGTTCTGCATTGGCATGGGTTAGTTAGCATTTCCTGGTTCAAGTAGTTTATCCTGGCTTTGGCCTGCATTAGGTTCGGTTGGGTTCGGCTTGGTTGGGCTCGGTTTGGGTTGATATGCAAACCCCCACCTACCACCCACTCTCTTCCTTTATAAGCCGCCTAACCTCTCTCTCTCTCTTCCATTAATCCTCATAACTCTTCTTCTTCCTCCATTAACTCTCTCCACCTACCAGAGAGCTTAGGCAAGTGCAACTTGCTTCATGGAGGAACTCAAGTTTTATTGTTCCATTGTCTTTCTCACAAGATTCCAAGACACTTAGTACTTAGCATTTTCAGTTTCATTGGTTCATTCCATGTAGATCTAAATTTGTTACAATTTTGGATTTTTCGGTGATGTCAGATCCCTATTTTGGAAATAGGTATATGACTGTATTGGTGTATTTTGAGGATTTTAATTTCGGGTATTCTTACAATTTTATTATTGTTACTTGGATGTGAGTTTATCCTCATTATTATTCTTTTATTTTTATTATTGTTATTGTTATTATTATTTTTTTACCTACATCTACCCCTCCCCAAACCCTAACTCTCTCTCTCTCCCTCTCACTTCCACTCTCAGCCGCCCTTCCCCCCAATTCTCTCTCTTCACTCTCTCTCTCCCGATCCCCCTCTCCCCTCACTAGACCAGCCCCTCTCTCCTCTCTCACTCTGATCTCTCTCTGCTCTCCCCATACTCACCCCCAGCCCCTCTCTTCTCCCTCTCGGCCTCCTCTCCATGGCTGCGGCCGCCACCCACCACTGTATTCGCCGCCACCGCTTCAGCCACCACCGCCATAGCGACCACCCCCATCGTCGTCGTCGCCTCCCTCGCCACCATCGCCTCCATCTTCGGTCGCCTCCGCCGCCCTCACCCACGAGCGTCGCCTCCCTCCGCTGTGGTCGCCCCGTCTCCAGCCGCGACCACCGCCACCAACATCATCGTCCTCGCCTCCAGCCCCATGGCCTCCGCCCCCTTCTCCTTCCTCCTCTCGCCGTGGCACGGACCGCCGTCGCGAGCTGCCTCCAGCGTCGCCCCCTTCAGCCACCAGCACCACCACCACTGTCAGGGCCTCCGGCCCCCTGCCGATGTTCCCGTCTTCTCCGGCCCCCAGCACCACCTCCGTCGACGCCAGCGCCGCCATCTCCTCTGTCCCTTGGCGCAGCTGCTGCCGCCGCCGTCCTTTCTCCACCGCGGGGCCGACCCGACCTGGCCGAGCACCCCCTTGGTGAGCTCTTTCTGTCCTATCCCTCTGTCCCCCTCCGCCGGTGGTCTGACCCGACCATGGCCGAGCTCCTCCGCACCCTCTCTCCCCCTCCCTTGGGCTGTGAGCTCCTCGGGGAGCGAGCCCCTCGATCGACGCGCCTCGGGCAGCGTGCTGCCTCGAGCAGTTCGCTGTCTTGTGCAGCGTGTCACCTCGGGCAACGCACCCTCGGTTGGTGCGCTTTCTCGTTCCTCGTGTTTTCGGGTCATGTGCACCTCGGTGTACGTGATGCCTCATTTTGCGTGTACCTCGGTCTACGTGCTGCCTAGGGCAGCGGGACACCTCGAGCCCCGCACTGCCTCGGGCACCGTGCCACCTCGGTTTGCGCACCGCCTCGTTTTTTGTGCCTCGGCCTTTGTGCCTATCTTGATTCTCGTGTCGCATCGATCCGCGTACACGCATCGACTTGTGTGCCGCATCGGTTTGCGTGCCACCTTAGACTTTATGCCATCTCGGTTTGCGTGTACGTACTGATTTACGTGTACGTCTTGGTTTGCATATCGATATATATGAACATCCTGTTCCTGTTCGTCTCGATATTCGTGCCATCTTGATTCTCGTGTACGTCTCGGTTTGCGTGCGCATCTCGATCTACGTATGTGTCTCGATTTACGTGCACGTTGTCTTCTGTTCATCTCGATCTTCGAGTCATCTCGATTCTCGTACACGTCTTGATATACGTGCATGTCTCGATTTGCGTGCTCGTATCGGTCCACGTGCCTCGGTTTCCGTGCCAGATCCCTGTACTGCTTGCGGGACCCATACGGTATAGCCTTCTGCCATCTCTTGTGATTATTCTATTATTTTATTGTTTGGTGCTAATGATTGTTTATTGTGTGTTCTGAGGATCTCGATTGGCGTGCTAGCTTGGATCACGACTGCCGAAGACTTGCTTACCTAGCCGAGCCCTCTAGGCAAGTATCCCTTGCTCATCGACGGCTCTTGCCCTCTCTCCTGGATTTTATTGCATTTTAATTTGCTGTAATTGTAAATGTATAACCATGAGTAGTGTATCCTAGTAGTAGAACTGCCATGATGATAACTTAGGATAGCTTGTTCCGTTACCGGGATAGACCGTATCGGATGACTCGGATGGGTCATCCATACCTCCGAGGACACGAGCATGACTCACTTGTACGGATTGTCCCCATATGCCCCGTGTCCGACTCGCGGTCGGGTAGGCTTTGGCGAACTTTACTTGTGGCGGTGATTGTGCTTGGGTTTGGGATTTATGGACATTTGTTGTGGTGCGCCCTGCGAGGCGGTTAGTTTATTATTATGCATGTTGGTTTGGCGTCCAGTACGCATTGTAGTGCTGCTGGAGGCCGGGACTTAGTATTCTCGGCTATCAATTTGTTTCCAGTACGTATCGTAGTGCTGCTGGTAGCTGAGACTTAGCGTTCTCAGCCTGCGATTCTGCGATTCTGCGGCGGGTTGCGCCGAGTATTTAGCCCCTATTCGTAGGGTGCTCCCGTCCAGATTACAAAGGAGACTCTGTCAGATTTTTTCCAGAATTCCCAGTTGGGAATTTGGTTGTAAGGATTAGGCAGAACCATTCCTTTGGTTTGCGGGACTGAACTCATGTATGTTCTTCTTGGTATAGCATCCCTGATCTCATCGCCTGCTAGGTAGACTCCCGACTAGATTAGTCGCATAGCGTCTTGAACTGTCTTGTCTGCCGGATTGTATAAGGAGAGCGGTTCTACTCGGGTGAAGGTCTGCAACCCTGGTTCTTGTTTAGTTTAAGGGTTGTGGATCTGATCCAGAGTGGTTCACGTAATCCTTGCCTTTTTTACGGTATCACTCATTGGACTCTTGACCCGTGATCCTTCTTTTTAGATGGTGATCTAGTTTAGTTTGTTATCCTATTGTCTGTCATGTCTGCCGGATTGTGTAAGGAGAGCGGTTCTACTCGGGTGAAGGTCTGCAACCCTGGTCCTTGTTTGGTTTAAGGGTTGTGGATCTGATCCAGAGTGGTTCACACAATCCTTGCCATCTTCTGACGGCGTTGATTAGTGTTGACCCATGTGTTGGGATTATGATCTTATTCGAGGATTGACTATGAGGAGATATGATATTGAGATAGTGATTATGGTAGACTAAGTGGATTCTTAGATAGTGTTGCTAGTTCTTTGGTGATGTTCTAATTTGATCAGATGTCTTTGAGGACTTTTGGATTTTGGATACTGGTACGAGTGTCTCGCGGAACGAGGAGAATATCGAGGGTATTATTATATGATTTTTACTCGACTTCCCAAACGCCCAAAACTGGGTACCTTTGTGTATTTCGGTAGTTGGGGAAACCTGGTTTGATTGCTATGTCTTGGTAGTTGAGGGGCTCGTTTTCTAGTGGTTAGTGATCATTGACTCGGAGGATTCTTGTGAGCCAGAGGGCCTAGCATTGTCTTTAGTGATTAGCCTAGTACCAAGTGATCGTATTTTTTCTGATATGATATTTATTCTATCGGGGATGGGAAGACTATTGATAGATTGATCCGGTGGGTAGACCGACTTGATGATTAGAGCTGTAGACCCCATGTGTACTTGAGATGCTACTATAGTAGAGATCCTGACCACGTACCTAACCTGGTATCCATGCCACGATGTAGGCAGAGGACTCCATGTGATTGACCGAATGACCATGTCCCTGACTTGACTACTTGTACCCGTGCTGGTACTATTCTACGTATGCACTGAGGTGCTATTCTATGCGTGCACTGAGGTGCTACATGATTCTATGTGTTATATGGCAGTACATTCATCTTCCAGCACGGACATGGTAGTTGGCCTGTAGTTTTAGCGTGGTTAGGACTGATTGACTGCTTGCTGCATTACACTAAGAATGAATCCAGATTTGAGACTTTGGGTGTCGAGGTGGATTCGTACTAAGTGTACCCGTACTGAGGTACTCATCTAGGAGGATGAGCATGTGACCACGGCATGTGATTTCAGATAAATGTAGGGTTAATCTAGGCAACTAAAGATGGTAAAAGCATTGTGAGGGAGCAGAATCTCGAAATCGTGCATGCTAGCCGCCACAGGTGCTATGATTACCTGTCTAGCGCAAGGCTGACCACCCCGGATATTGTTATCGTCCGCAATAGCGGATGGCAGTATCCGATTACTATACGTACTATTATATGATTGATCTGTTTCGCATGGTTGCCTTTGAGGGACCAGTGCTTATCCATGTGCTATGCGTTATTATCTGGCCTCGTTAGCCCTGCTGGACATAGCACGATCTGAGGATTCTTATATTGTATTGTTGGGGTAACCCAACCTCCACATAGACAGCCGTAGACATTTGAGTGGCCGCTTATTTAAATATTTGTTTGGCTTGTTGCTTGCTAAGCTGGCTGACACGTAACGCTGTCCCGGCGCAGTAATTCATTCCCTTGTTCTTGTTTGATGTAGGGATGGGTTACTGTTCCGATGACAGACTACGAGTTCCAGTTGGCGATGCAAGCATTAGTGGATGTTATGATGACTGTGATGATTGTTGGTTTCTTACGTATTAGTAGTTGGATTGCTGCCTTATATTCTGTAATCGTGCGTTGGTACCGCACGATCCCTTACCTTATTTACTGTTTTTAGATGCTATTTCTGTCACATTTTATCATGCTGGTTTTCTTCATCCGTCCTTGAGTCTTCCTTTCTGGTACTTGCTGCGGTTGGCCTGACCAACCCTGGATTGTTCCCAGATTGCCTGAGACCGACCCTGTGGATCTTCCAGACTCGACTTGGAGGATGTGCTTCAGTTCCCAACCATGCTAGGAACTGTGGGAAGGTATACTAGTCTACATTATTATTCTGTACTGTAGATTCCTGATTTTCATATGAGTATTCCCTGCTTTCCATATGATTATCTCTCTTGATGTTGTTTCATTGTGATTTTCCTGTGGACATGAGATCGGATTTAGGCCATAGACTGGTTGCATGCTAGGATACCCAGCAAGACTTGACAGCCGTCATCGCCGTATAGCGTATTCGTACCTTATACGGTGTAGCTGGCCTACGTCCGTCCCCGTATTTCGGTACTGGGGCGTGACAGGTTTTGATCTACTAAACTGGGTGGTTTTCGAAAACTAAGAGTTCTATGTAGAAGGCATTCTGATGTTACGCATGTTTGGTTTTGGAATGGTTGGATTTCATTGAGTCTTGGCCGAGATGGGGCTTTTCTTGAGCTCTTGAGCTTTTACGCTTGCTTGTCTTGGCCTTGGGGAGAAGATGAAGTTTTACGCACACGTTCTTACGTGCTAGCGTAGTATTTATTTTTACGCCCACGTTTAACGTGACAGCGTAGCATTTCCTCCTTTACGCACACGTTTTAACGTGCTGGCGTAGTATTTCCCCCTTTTTACGCACACGTCTTAAAACGTGCCAGCGTAGTGTCCCCTTTACGCACACGCATTGCGTGCCAGCGTAATCCTTTCTACGCTGAGTTCACTTGAACTCTACATGGGGGCCACTCTCGCTCGCGTAGAGTCGTGCTCGTGTAGACTCTCCCTTGCTCGCGTAGAGCCTTGCGTGCGTAGAGTTTCACTTGGGTGCTCGTACGCGTAAAGTTTTGCTTGCATACGGTGCTTGCTAGCGTAGAGCCTTGCCCGCATAGAGTTCCCTCTCGCATAGGGCTCCCGCTCGCGTAGAAGCGGTCTTTCCTTGGTCTTGCTCGCGTAAGGCCATTTTTACGCTTGGGGCCTCTTGGCCTAGCGTAGAGGTTCGCTAGCGTAGGGTCTTGAGCCCCTTTTTACGTACCCGATTGTCTATATGTCCTTGTACTTTTCATGAACTTGATAATCACGAATTGATTGACATGACTAGACTGATAATTGTACATGGCACGGTATAACAAGTGAATTGACATGACATGACATGACAAGACATGACAAGCAAGCCTGATAGAAACTATTGAATGCTGTTACGACGGCTAGCATGACATGACAAGAATGAATGGCCTGGACACCGTGGACGATTGTGTTTGTACAAATGAACCAATACTGTCTCGTATCATGTCTAGGGCAGGGACCCCTGAGTACCACGGTCAGGGGTACCTACTGAAATTGACTAAGGCTAATAACTAGAATAACCCAGTAGTCATGAAGAGATTTCCCAGCTACAGACAATCCCGTTATCTGGACGCGCAAGTGGACTTATAGCCTGCCGACGAGTAGGGCACATTTCCAGCACACTATAATGTGTTGCACCCTTCATGAACGGATATTCGACCTGGATAACCTGGATGGTCTGCAGGGCTTGTGGCTGTTGGAATATCTCATTGCATCTTGCTAGTAGCTAGGCTTGTGATAACCCTAGTTAGTTAAAGTATCAAGCCATACTTATTGCTTGGCCGTGTTTGATTGGATGGAGTCTAACCCAGTCTAGTCTTATCCTGATCCTGTACAAGATTGTAACATGACCTGATTGCTTGTGCTTTACTTATCGATAAATGGTGGGAGACCAAGTTTCGTTCAGATGAAGGGTTACAACCCCGGTCCTTGTTTGATTTAAGGCTTGTAACTTGGATTATCTGAATTGTCCCATGGTTATCTTATCGTATATCATCATGATTTTTCCATATTTTCAGTCTTTTATTATATAATTATGTTTTGTACTAATTGCTGGTTTTAGTTCTTAAGTGAAGCCTCCTTTGTGGCACTTGCTCTTTCTGGGATCTGACCCAGCTGATTTTGTATGGCCAGATACCGGAGTAGCTCCAGAGGATCTCCCTATCTTCCAGCCAAATGGTGACCACCAGGCGTAACCAAGGCAACGAGTGGGTTTCCCTTTTGTTCTCCCACTTTATTGTAAAAATATTCTTTTGAGGCATTTAGCCGGTGAGCATGTGTTAGCTAGATTGTACTTTACTTACTGTCTACCTATGGGCTGTAGCATGATTAACAAATCCTAGGGTTGATCATGTATGACTTAAACTCTTGCTAGTCTTCACATTTTGTACGACTAGCTTCATGATCATCCAAATATGTATTGTATAGGACGCCTTACTATTGTATATTTGATGCTCTAACATCTTGTAACTGCTTTTACTTGCTTGAGATTGAGACAATAGGCTTGTTCATGACCATAAGAGACTGATGACTTGTAGTTAAACCCTCATGTATCTAGACAGCCGTGACCGTATAGCGAGGTGGATTCCATTTCAATATACGTAGCTGGCTATGTACGCCCCCGCTCTCCAGTATTCTGGTTCTGGGGCGTTACAGTATAGTGCATTCATATTTGTCAAGATTAGGTATTTGAATGCCTAATTGCTTGAATTTGTCAGCACTCTCTTTTGCGGCTTTGGCGTTCATTATGAAAGAAGGCCAATCTTGGAACTGTGTTGATCCTGTCCATATGCTGATTATAGGCAACAAGTTTGATTTGCAATTGTCTATAGTTAAAGTATCTGGAGTCCCGAAGGCATTTTGAGTGCTTCACGATGGAACCGTTCAATGAAATGTTCAGTCGTTTTATTATGTCGTTGTTTGATTTTGATGAGAGCAGACATAGTCATGTCGTTGGTTCCCTCATAAAATTATTTCAAGAACATTTGTTTGAAGCCAGCAAAAGAGGTTATACACCCATCTGGTAAACTACGATACCAGTCATATGCTGCACCAGCTAAACAACCAACAAATACTCTAGTAAGAAGAACATCATTTGGTTGAAGTTGATCAGTCATTACTTCAAAGTGGTTGAGGTATTGACTTGGAGACGTGCTGCCATCAAACAGCATAATAGTAGGGGGTTTTTATTTAGGAGGAAATTGGACCTCTTTCCATTCAATGGGATATGGCTGTTTGATCCCAAGCTTCTGCAGGCCATCCTTCTATTTGAAAGCTTCAAATTGAGTACGTAAAAGTTTTACGGCCTCATTGGTATCTCTTGTTGATTGCGGAGTAGTGGATTGATTCAATGTGTTAGGAGGGTGTACCACATGATAAGTACCACCCCCTGCACCATTTTGACTTGGAATAGCCTGTGCGGGAATAGAAGTAGTGTGAGAAGATTGTACCCCCAGATCAATATTGGTGGGAACTGATGTTGTCACAGGTTCTTGAGTCAGAATCAGATTCGCGACTGGTAGAACTGTATGTTGTGCCATAATCACAGCATGCATGCCTGCCAGCATCTCAGCCATGTTCTTCAAACTAGCCTCCAAAGTAGCAATTCTCTGCTCTTGACTGAAAGAAGTGGAGGTATCTTGATCTTCTGTGACGGTACAAGCAGTCACTTCTCTAGCCTTTGAAGACGAGCTAGTGGAAAGGATGGTCCTTTCAGAACTTTCACTGTCAGCATCAAAGTCACATAAAGAACTTGTAGCATCCACTTTTTCATAGAAGGCTATTTTAGTCTTTTCAGCCATTTTTGGCCTTATGAGTGATTTTCTGAATATGTTGACTTATGATTGTGCTAGCAACTGGTTTAACCTTAGTGGACTCGTATAGGGGTCTAACCATGCCTTAGAATTATTATTTTCATTTTTAGAATTTATTTTTATGCATTAGATTATTTTAAGGCTTTAATTGTTTTAATTTAGCCTTTTTTGCATGCTAGTTTTTAACCTTTTGACTTGGGCCCATTTCTACTTGAGAAGG
>JANAVB010040019.1:6625567-6744442 GCA_029216955.1 Iris pallida
GACAAAAGTCAACTTTGGGTCAAATTTGATCCAATTCAACTCAAACGAACTCCAAATGACCTAGAATTTTGTGTATGACCTAGAAATTAGTAGACGAGCTAGTTGACCCAGGTTTGACCAGCGTTGACCAGGTTTGACCAGAGTTGACCGAGGGTTGACTTTGACCGAAATGGACCGAGAAGCATGTAGTCTTGCATTGTAGCTATTTCTTTTGATATTATGGACTTGGTTGTGACATGTGTGTATTTTAAATAGGATTACATTGCCCCAGTTTAGTTACACCTAATCATCAGCAGTTCGATTTGCCAGGCAAGTACATTCTCTGATCTTTTCATACTTCTTTGGATATGTTCTCTTGTTATAGACTAGTATACTTGATGCTGACACGATGTTCACACGGATTAGTACCCTATAGATCTTTTCATGCGATGTTATCCCCTCGGATACATCGAGTATGTCATGTTCATGTACTTTATCATGGCCATCATGTACTCCATGTATTCATATTTTTCTATGTGCACTCATATGTTATTCATGTACACTCATGACCATATGAGCTCCATGTATACAGTAGTTGTTATCCATGTGCAATAACATAACATGTATTGATCCTTGTGTATTGATTGGGGGCAGGGAGAGTGTAGTTGGTTATGTGATCATTATCCCCAGTAGGTATCCATGTGCACTCCATAGCTGTATCCATGTGCAACCCAGACCGTTTACATAACCAATTCATGCTCTGAATCACGTAGAAGGTTACATTTCTCTATTATCATATTATATCTCATTTTATAGTCTCTCTCTCTCTTGTTGATTTCTTTTACAGCGATTCATGTATAGTTTTCTATAGCTTGCTTTATATGTCCATTCCTGCTATGAACTGTTGTGAGAGATATGTGCTCGTTCCGTCCTGACTGGACATGTTGAAAATTTTACAGGTATTGATGAGGAGTACTACCCTACTTATTATGGCATTGGCTTAGATGACACTGGCGATGTGGACCCTCAGGAGGATCCCACAGTCGCTGAGGACTTGCCTATAGTCTAGCTGAGACTTAGTACTTTATTTGTATTTCTATTTTGAGACTTTATGAGTTGTACTTGATATTTATTCTGGTGGTTTACACCTAGACTTTTATCTGTGACTCTCTTGTGATTCTTTCTTCTATTCCATCTTAGTATTGTGATTGAGTTACTTATTATTCTACTCTTCATTCGGAGTTTATTTTAGACTGTGTTAGATACTGTGACTCAGGACAACATTCTACCGCCGACACTGCGGCGTAGGCTAGGCGTATTCACTTCTCGTGCCCTTTCACTGGGTGCGGGTCGTGACAGAACTACCCCCAGAATAAGTGATAGGGATATCTTTCTAACTGAAGAAATCTTGGTTTGAATCAAGAAGATTCCTTTGACCGATTGTGTCTCAACTTCTTGATCTAGTATATTGGTATACTCCTTCACCGGATTCATGAATCCGATCTAAGTATTGCTGATGCCCTTCTTGAGATACTAGTAGTTTGTCTCGTCGGGATCTTGAAATACATAAGGTTGGTAGATCCTGCCCTGATCTCTTTGGAGTAGGCATAATGTCCTTCTGCATGGAAGGTTTATTCTGAATAGAACCCATCTTCCCGACAGAGATTTGGTTGTCTCTGTTAAGGAGAGCAGTACTTTCCATCCAGTCAACGACTCGAGCAGAAGGAGGAATGGCTAAAGAGCATTTTTCTTGATTTAGTGGCTTCTCACTAAATTTCTGGTTTGGTGACAAAGAGGGAGTCACTAAACAGTGCTTCTCTTTACATTGCGCTAGTACAGAAGCATGTGTAGGTTGCACCAGAGCAGGAACACGCATAGGTTGTGCCAGAGCAGGAACACGCGCAAGTTATGCTGGAGCAGAAACATGCGCAAGTTACGTCGGAGAAGAAAAGGCCAAAGGGCGCTTTCCTTTGTTTTGAACAGCAGTGTGTCGAGACAGAGTCTCTTTCGATTTTTGAATCAGAGAAGTAGAAGGATTAGCCAAAAGGCTGTTTCCCTTAAGTTGTGCCAAAGCATTGATGGGCGCTAGTTGCGCAGAAGCAGGAACAGGTGCAGGTTGCGCCAGAGAAGAGAAGGCCAAGGGGCACTTTTCCTTGTTTTGGACAGCAGCGTGTCGAGACAGAGTCTCCTTCGATTTTAGAATCGGAGAAGTAGAGGGATTAGCCAAAAGGCTGTTTCCCTTAGGTTGCGCCGAAGCAGTGATGGGCGCAAGTTGCACAGAGGTAGGAGATTGCGCCACCGAGGACTTAGGAGTCCAAACAGAGCGCATCTTGCTCTTAACAGCGACAGCAGTGCGCTTGGCATCCCCAGCATTGATCATGGTCTCGTAGGCTGTCTGGTCGACTTGAACGACCACGGTCTTCTGCGTCTTGCCGATTGACGCGGTATCACATTGAGTTGTCACTTTCTCGTCGGAGGAGAAAGTCGTCCCCAGCAGAGTCGTCATTTTGTCACTTTCCTTTCCTCCTCAATTCCTTTGGCACCCAAACATAAGAAAGTAATCACTTTCCTTTTCCAACCCGAAGATTCCGCGAACCAAACGAGACCTAAATTTAGGGTGTGTTTGGTAGGAGGGAAAAGTGGGAGGAAGGAAAATAGAGGAGGGAAAAGTGAAGGAAAATATTCATTTTCTCTTGTTTAGTATGGAAGGAAAATAGGAAGGAAGGAAAAGTGGAGGGATTACTTTTCCCTCGTAACCTAATAAATCAAATCCCCCCAAAAGTGGGAGAAAAAGTGGAAGAAAAAGTGGAGGCTTGTATTAATTAACAATTATACCCCATATGAATGTATTATTTAAAATTATTTATGAAGTCAAATGGTAAATAAGTGTTTTTAGTTGAGGGTAGAATTGGTAAACCTTATATTTTTTACTTTCTTTCATTCCACTTTTTCTTTGATACCAAACAAAGGAAAATGTATCTCTTATCTTTTCCATCTTTGCTACCAAACACAAAGGAAAGAAATGATCTTTTCTTTCCATATGGAAGAAAAATGTATCATTATCTTTTTCCTTCCTTCCATTTTTTCATTCCACTTTTCCAACTTTCCTACCAAACATAGCCTTAGGCCTCGTTTGGTTCACGGAAAGGAAATCAATTCCCATGTATTTTTCATGGGGATGGGAAAGTAGAATTCCTATCAAATTTCCTTTCCTATGTTTGGTTGGTGTAGGAAATGAAAGAAAAAATATATCATTGTTCCAACAATATCCAATGTCAACATAATTATAATGAAGAGTTAATTGGTAAAATAGGTAATAAATCAATGGTACTTTTGTCATAATGTTTGGTAATTAATGTTGGAAAATGAGGAAAAAAAATAAATTCCATGGATTATGAGAGGAACAATTTTTCCTCCTATTTTTTCCATGTCAAGAAAGTATTTTTCAAATTTGTGACTACCAAACAAAGAAAAGGAACAAGTTTTCTTTCCGGTTCCTTGAATCCTTGGAACTTTAATTAAGCAAAAAAGTAGGTGGCGGGAAAATATTAATCAAACTGTTACTAAACGGAAAGCTCACGGGAAACGAGATACACCGGTTACGCTCACCACATGGTGATCATAGCGGTTCAGAGCCCCCTCCTCCTCACCGATCGTGGACCCACAAGCCAGTGACCACAAATTAAGTGGTCCTATTTCGTTGTCAAATAGTTTGGTGCACATAGCAGGTGGGACTGCACTCTGACTCCTTGCTGTTACTTTTTTCCTCTGTTATGTACTTCTCTGAAACGATGCGAAAGAAGCAGCAGCAGCAGCAGCAGCTCCACTCTCTCTCTCTCTCTATACACAGATCTCGAAGCCCTAGCCGTCGCCCTTCTAAGGTGAAGTCTCGATCTTTATGTCACATTCTCTCTCGCTCTTGTTATGGCGATTCGAGGGAGTGTCCTTTCTCGCGTTCTCGTGAAGTATTGCTTTAGTTCTTGACCTTAGGGTTTTGAAACTCCATTTCATGACGTAGTGTGAGTTGGAGTAGATTTAGTTAGGATTAGTGTGTTTTTCGTTTTCAATTTTGAGAATTGATGCATTTGTTTAGCAATTTTTTGAATTTTTTTTTTTTGGAGTATATGCACTTTTATCTCTAGATATGGAGCTTTTATTCTGGAAAGCTTGTTCTGTGTGCCGAAAATAGTTGCATTAGCAACAAAAGGTTGAAACTTTGATGAATAATGCCGAAAATGGTTGCATTAGCAACAATTGTTCAAAATTATGAGCGAGCTTCATTTATTCCTGTGGAATTTTTGTTCCCCCCCTACTTATTTCAACAAAATTAGGGTTTTTACAAAGAATTTGGTGTTCTGATGTCTACTTGTGTAAAATCCAGTGCGTCTGTGGCTGGTTAAATGGCACCATCATGTCAATTGTTAACGAATAATTTTGTTATATACGAATCAACTATCTTTAATTTACATATGCCTTGATCCTTCTTAGGGAACACCATTGGAATTTGAAACTCAAATTAGAATCATTGGACATTAAGAACAATTTCTGCATTTTATTATCATTCTTAGGGGAATTCATGGTGTCCACCACAGTTGGTTGATCGTAGTAATAATGTAGTTTATGAACTGTTCAAAGTCACGAGATGGCATTTGAGAGAGAGAGTACAGAGCAGCACTGATATGGGATAAGAGTCTCAGGTTGGGGCACATGGCAATTTGCAAGGTCGGTGTTCCTTCCCATGCAAATGATTTCTTGTTAGTGGCCCCCAACTCACCTTGCTTTGTTGGTAGGAATGGGCACAACTGAGTAATTATTGGGAAGTGTTTCGAGTGGCCATGGGCTCTATAATTGTCCTTGTTGATCAATAATTCAACAGACACGGGTGTCGCTCTGTCTGTCCCATTGCACTTGCATTGCTTAGTATTTGGTGTTCGTGTTTTCTTTGATCGATAGCTGTTTTGCTCAAATTGCTTTTGTTTGATATTTACAGGCTTGCAGCATTTAGTTCTGTTAGCTGGTTCTGTTGTGCAACAGTTTTGCCATTAGCAACAGGGTTGCACGATTCTCTACAGATTTAGTGTGGTTCTATAAGATTACAACGTATGTATGTCTGCTTCCCGTATGTTTGGTTTGAACTTTGTATACTCATGCAATTGCAAAACATGTACTTACTAAATGTCCCGGAATGTAGGTTGTTTTGAGCTCTAAATGGCAGTCACAGGGGCACAGAGTCCACTACCTGCTGAAACCTCTTGCGGTTCTTTACTGCAGCAATTACAGGTAAGCATGGTTTAGCTTACACAATATGCATTAGTTATGGATAATGAGGTAGGCATGCTGTTTTTGTTTCAGCTAATATGGGATGAGGTTGGTGAGAGTGATGGTGAGCGCGACAAAATGCTGCTTCAACTAGAGCAGGAATGCTTGGATGTTTACAAGAAGAAAGTAGATCAGGCTTCAAAGTCAAGGGCGCAACTTCTGCAGACCTTGGCTGATTCCAAAGCTGAATTTGTCAGACTTCTTTCAGCTCTTGGAGAGAAGACCTATGTTGGCATAGTAAGCATACACTTGTTTTTTCACTTTTCCTTAAATACCTGGCAACCAGCTTGTGCAATTTTAATGAGGACGGTCAATATTAAGATGATATAACACACTTTGACTGTACATACTGCCACGGCAACTGCCCGGCATCTTCCCATATCAGCACTTGGAACCTTGTAATTTATGAACTGAGAATTGAAGACCATTCGTCCAACTAAACAAAACTCCACGGTCTAGATCTTTGGTATGGGAATGGGAAACCTGGGCGGAAGCCCAGTGAGGAACAGTAAGTGATTGGTCCTTACAATATAAAAGAGTTACTCAAAACCTGCTCATGATTCTTTTATGATAGGAAATGAAAATCATGCCAGTTTTAAGTGTTTTCCCCCTGAAAAATGAAATCAGTCTGCTACTCTAGTAATTACTTAAGCTCATGCTCAAAGGCTTCCAATTATATAGGGCTAATTAACCTAAGTTTATTCTTGGAGTTATAGATACCCAATTTTAATATGCAATTTTCATATAATAAGCTTTAGCAGTTATGTTCTCATGCATTTAATATGCAATATTTACAGAGTAAGCTTTTGCAGTTGTCATGCATTTAGTTATGCACATATGTCAATTTCAAGACTTAAAATTTTAATTTGAATTGTATTTTTAACCCATATATTTATCATCATTTCTCTTCTATCACGTGCACGGTGCACTTATACAAATATGCTACTAGGGACATGCTGGTTTATGTATCTATTCAAAGCTCAGTGCTGTGTGTTTTTGTTGTTGTTGTTGCAGAAAAGTGCTGTGAATTGTTAGAATAACATAAATATGCCTCACTAGAACTCTAGAGTTTTGGAGGTGGCAGGGACTTTAACATGGCATTGTATCATGATTTTAAATGAATAAATGGTGCTGTTTTGGGGGAAAAGGTGTGAGTAATATTTACCTATGTTTTGTGGGATTAAAAGTGCTGAAAATTACTTATTTCCTTAATATTTATAGCCTGAGAAGTCATCCGGCACAATCAAAGACCAACTAGCAGCTATATCACCAGCATTGGAACAACTATGCAAACAAAAGGAGGAACGGATAAAGGAGTTAGGTGATATCCAATCACAAATTCAAATAATACATAGTGAAATTTCTGGTACTTTGAAGATTGGCAAGAAGGTGACGACACTGGCAGTTGATGAGGATGATTTGTCACTGAAAATGTTAGATGACTTCCAGTCGCAACTCCAAGAACTTCAGAAAGAAAAGGTTTTTTCGTTTCTTTTTGCCTGATTGATAAGTATGAACTTCCTTTTATCAAGCCACAAAATTCTAATACTGTAATGCTCATTCGGCAGAGTGATAGACTGCATAAGGTCCTGGGCTTCGTAAGTACAATTCATGATCTTTGTGCTGTCTTAGGGATGGATTTCTTTAGTACTATAACTGAGGTTCATCCAAGCCTAGATGAATCTGTTGGTGCGCAATCCAAGAGCATTAGCAATGAAACTCTGTTAAAACTTGCTACAACAGTTCTAGCACTTAAAGAAGATAAAAAGATGAGACTGCAAAAGGTAGTTCCTGCGAACGAACCATATGTTTTTTAAATCTGTTTATTCTACAATTTCTTTTCACATTTCTTCTATCTTGGTATTTAGATATATGGTTTCTCCGATACTTAGTATATGTGATACATTATGTTGTTCTGGTTTGTCACTATATTTGCAATAGTACTTGATACTTGTGGTTATTATCCTGAAGCTATAACCATCCGAAAACTATACAACCAACATTCCTTTTCTTAAGTACTCATGGTTGGTTTTCCTGAAAATATTTTCATTAATGCTAAGATAAATGGACTGTTTGGATCCTACATGTGGCAACATTTCAGCTGTCACTACATTAAACTAAGATACTGATGTGTATAATCAGCTCAAAATGAAGCAAAATAAGAGTGAGTCTTTGCAGGAAAGAGTACGGTGATATTTGGATGATACACTTCACGTATCTATTATAGTGGGGGTTGGATGGCAACTGTGATTAACGCTCATAAACTGTTGTAGTTGTAAAAGTTCCCTTTTTGGAGCCTGCTGTAAAAGTCCTGTTTGCAGCAAAACTTTTGCTGCGTTAACAACATGGCACAGTAAACAGCCCGAAATTAGAAAGGACACAATCTCACGAGACTCAATGTGATTCATTTTGAGATGTTCTTTGGTTGATCACAGAGATAGATGATGGTTCAGTAAAGAGGTAAAATAACAAAAAGGATACCAAAATATGGTTCACCCTACAGTGCACAAAACCCGAGTCTCTGATCGCTCAAATTAAAACATCAAAGATGAGTGCAGAGAAAGAGAAACCCAATCCCGCTATCCCATAGGATGTCACTGACAAACATTTCTAACTCTAAACAAATGCTCTAATCACCTGCAGTCTGAATTCCACAAAATATATATGATTTTCTGAAGTCTTGAAATGCGTTATCTGCAAACTCAAATGTCTAATGAATCTGAACATCTGATGCCCTCCATTGGCATGTTCCATGACAAAAACTCAAACTGGCTCATGATCTCCATCACGGCTGTTGCCAGAACTTTCAGCAATCTGATATTCTTTTGCTTGTTGAGAGTATTACAAAATTTTGGCACGTCCTACTAGCAAGGGCTTAGTTTTGTTTCAAACTAAAATATTGCAGGCATCTTTCCTTGCGTTATAATGCTTAATTTTTTGCTAGTAAAAATATGTAATAATAACGTAACTTTTTGTGTCAATGCTTCATAAAAAATACTTTGCAGCTTCAAGAGTTAGCTGGTCACCTCTATGAGCTCTGGAATCTGATGGATACCCCTATTGAAGAACGGAGTTTATTTGAACACGTCACCTGTAATGTCTCTGCTGCGGTAGATGAGGTTACTGTTCCTGGTGCTCTTGCTCTTGATCTGATTGAGCAGGTAAGGATAACCCCAGTCTATGTCTGTAAAACATTGCACTCAACTTAATTTTGATAGCCTTATGTGCTATCTTCGTTCATCTATAGGCTGAAGTTGAAGTGGAAAGGTTAGATGAGCTAAAGGCCAGCAAGATGAAGGAAATAGCTTTAAAGAAACAAGGTGAACTTGAAGAAATATATGTCCATGCTCACATAGAGATAGATTCAGTGGCTGCACAAGAGAAGATTATGGCTCTTATAGACCCTGGGAACATTGAACCTTCTGAATTATTAGCCAATTTGGATAATCAGATAGCAACAGCCAAAGAAGAGGCCCTGAGCAGAAAGGATATATTGGAAAAGGTTGAAAGATGGATGTCTGCATGTGAGGAAGAGAGCTGGCTCGAGGACTACAATCGGGTAACAAATATTATCTTTTGGGGAATTAGATAAATCTGTATACTCTCTTGTCCCTATTCAGTTTGTGTATTTTCCTCTTTACCGCAAACTTCAGTCCCTTATTTGAGTTTTTGCTATTCCAGGATGAGAACAGGTATAACTCGAGTAGGGGTGCGCACCTTAATCTCAAGCGTGCAGAAAAAGCTCGTATACTGGTCACTAAAATCCCAGGTATTAGTTCATGAAACAACTCTTCTTTATTTATTGAAAATTTGACTTTCGAAAAGGGTAATTACTAGAGTTGACAGTTGGGAAAAATTTCGGGCACTACGATTACCGTATGTTAACATTTTCATAGAGAGGTAACTAAAAGTTGGTTTTCCAATGTTGAAGATTCGTCAATTGATGGCTTTACTGTATAGCTACCCTATAAATCCGTCAAAGGCAAGCTGTATTATTGTCTGCTCAAACACACTGCAAAATTCTTTAGATTCAATCGGTCCTGATTTTTCTTGACATTTCCCTATGAAACATGGCAATGGCTATTTCTGGATTACTAAGTTATGGGTAGTACACATATGCCATCCTAAAAATGATAGCTTAAAAATGAAAATAGTGCGAAAGCAAACATGCAAAGTTTATGAACCTCTTTTTGCATACAAGACATCTGAGTTTTGTCATGGTTGTAAGTAAATTCTCATCTTGATGAATATGGATTAGAACACTACATTCTTATTCAGGTAAAGGGGATGAGCTTTGGGTCATCTTCTTTTAAATGACAATGATATAGTAAGGAACTACGTTCAAGTATAGACGTCTTGGATACAGCATGATAGTATAGAAATCCTGGATACAATATGATATCGACAGGTAGTGTTTTAAAAAAATCAGTATGTGGAGGGTGAAACCTCCACCTATGTGTTAAGTATCCGAGTATCTGAAGTGGAATAGATACGGGAATGGTGCTTTTGTAAAGCATCGATTTCTTTTTTCTTGTACACCCTTGTCCTTATTAAATTAACTAAGGTTCACATATATGCTCTTTTGAAACTCGTGTAGCCTTCTCTTTAGGTGTCAAAAATGATATCCCTGTGTTGGATGATCTGTTGATAGGCAGGTATCAGTTCTCTATGAATTTATAATGTCAGATGTGTCTAATTGCCCAATTGTTAAATGGTTTCTGTCTTAGCTCTCGTTGATACTCTGGTGCTCAAGACTCGGGCATGGGAAGAAGACCGTGGTTTATCCTTCACATACGATGGTGTTCCTCTTCTAGCGATGCTTGATGAATATGCTTTGCTCAGGCATGACCGAGAGGAAGAAAAACGAAAAATGCGGGTAAGCTACCTCTAACATTGTAATGAACTATGAACCTTATTTACTCCTTTGGTGACATCCGTTGTTCTGTTGAGTGTTGGTACACAATTGCTTGAATAGTCTCAATTTAGTCATGCGGCAAATTTTCCTTCCAGGTGCTTGCATAGCGAGCCTTATTATTCCTAAATGAAACACTTGCTTTTAGACTAATAGAGTTTTATGACTCACCTGTTTCAATGGTGCTTTCCTTTTTCCAGGATCAAAAGAAGTCTAACGATCTTGGCACGGAACAAGAAGTTGTATTTAGCTCAAGGCCTGGCCTGAGCCCGGGCAGACCGCTCGGTCCGAAGAAGGTAGTTGGTCCTCGGGCAAACGGAGGGGCAAATGGCACCCCCAACAGGAGACTATCCCTTAATAGCAATGGTTCTAGATCTATGGGCAAGGATACCAAGAGAGAAAATAGGCCTGCAGCTCCAGTAAATTTCTCCTCCATTTCAAAAGAGAATGCAGCTTCCCATGTTTCTGCCACAGATTCAGCACCAATTTCACCTTAGACAACTTTAACTTGTGTCATGTAGGTAGAGTTACCTAATTATATTTGTGTATCGGAGGCTTGTTATAGACCAGATTAAACTGTGTATTAACTCCATGTAATGAAGCTCTCATTTTTCTTTAATAGTTAATCTTTTTGGTGTCATCATGGAGCTCATTGTTTGGTGTGTTAGGGGAATAAAGGTTGACCCTGGTGGTGGTGGTTTAACCGTATATTATTTTTTTAGTTGCATGATGTTTATTGGTGATATTTTACTAGGTGAGAAAAGGGTTGGCTCAGACCAATGTTGACGTGATGGTACTCTATTGGCCGAGTGTGGGTGCCGATGCTAGTAGAGGACTGAGACTAGTTGGAGAGACACATCAGTCTCGGTCTGGCTTTCGGTTTTCCCCGTCTGTTCATTAGATATTTTCCTTCAAATTAATTGGGGAGAGAATATTTAGGACTGACCCTATCTGATCCTACTTGTATAAGCTTCCATATTGGCGTGTTCTCTCGAGTTGGGTGTGCATGTTACACATTCACCACAAACTGTATACACTAACTTTCTAGGAGATTACATAATGTAATAGGGGTTGACTGTCAAAATTTTGGCAGTTGTAAATTTTGGCAACCCCATGTCGTTCCCAACGGAATTTTTCTGATTTCTAAATCTTCTCCCAATAACCGAGTTCGAAATTTTCAGAAATAGTCTCAATTTGGGCTATAGATTACTTAAACATGGAATCTAAGAATCAATAAGAAAAATTCTAACAACTGATGTGCCCATATCACATTTTGTAGTGTCCCTATTAGTCCCTACATTTGAAAAATCCTATAACCTACAAAACCTATTTCAAATAATGGAGATTTATCTTGCTTGTGAAGGAGTCTTTGTATGGATCATATCTGATTAGGGTTGCAAAAAAGAATAAAGTAGTTAGAGTAAGATGAAAGAAGATAGTTGTGTTTGTATGTTGCCTCCTAACATGTGATAGCCCATATCACATTTTGTAGTCTCTAGGGGTGAGCATTCGGTTAATTCGGTTCCAACCGAACCGAATAATCAAAAAATCGAATTCGATCGAAACCGAATAAGCAAAACCGAAACCGAACCGAAATGGCCCATAACCAAATCAAACCGAACCGAATTAAATCGGTTCGGTTTTCGGTTTATTCGCATTTTTGGTTTATTTGCATTTTTTGGGTATATATATATATATATATATATATATATATATATATATATATATATATATATATATATATATATATGAGGAGGGATCCACATCTCCTCACTTTTGTATCCCCCATGCATCCCCATGATAACAACCGTTGGATCTTTTTAAGTCATCTAATCTTAACCGTTGAAAAATTAACGGTTAAGATTAGATGACTTAAACAAGATCTAACGTATGTGAATAAGGGGATGCATGGAGGATGCAAAAATGAGGGGATGTGGATCCCTCTTCTCTCTCTCTCTCTCTCTCTCTCTCTCTCTCTCTATATATATATATATATATATATATATATATATATATATATATATATATATATATATATATATAAACTAAATTTTTTTATTCAGTTTTGGACTGAAACCGAAAAAGAAAATTTAGTATTTTCAAAACCGAAATCTAGTATTTTCTTATTCGGTTTTTGAGTTAATATATATATATATATATATATATATATAGTTCAAACCGAATAAAAAAATTAGTATATTCAAAACCGAAATCGAACAATGGATAATTATGGTGAACTCGCCTCCACTGGGGCTCGAACTCTGACCACTTGGGCCACATGCATCTCTCTTAACCACTAGGCTAGAGGTCATTTGCTATAAGGAAAATTTATGAAATGTCCAAAAATTGCAAAAGTTTTATGAAAATCCACCGCAAAATAATATTTTATCGCGTGCCCAGAATTAGCGAAAAATATATAAAGGGGGTTCTGAATGACCTTTTTGTCCTTTTAATTTATTGAAAACACCCCTGAATCCTACTATTCAAAAAAAATATTTCGATACTTCCTCTTCTTCCATACGCCGCTCAGTTTCGAATGTAGGTTTTCTCCTCCAAAATCTTCAAACCTTACTTCAAAAACTTATCGAAAAATTTCGGAAAGACGAACAAACAGTAAAACTGTTAAAACGGAGGTCCAAACATCATTTTTTCGCGATTCTAAAATTTCGAAAAGCCGACTAACGAAGAAACAGTTAATCTCCGGCTCCTCAGAAATATGCTCCTTTTGTGACAAAGCAGGCCTCGTTTCGACCTCCCAGTCAAAAGTTATGGCCCTTCAAAGTTTCAACTGGCCATAAAATGCAGGAGAATGATCATTCTTCGTGGTAATATCACGAAGAATGACCATTCTCCATGCTAAAACCACGAAAAATGGCAATTCTTCTTGTTAAATTGACAAAGAATAGCCATTCTCCGTGTTAGAATGACGGAGAATGGCCATTCTCCATCAATTTATCAAGGAGAATGACCATTCTCCTTGTTAAATTGACAAATAATAGCCATTCTCCGTGTTAAAATGACGGAGAATGGCCATTCTCCGTCAATTTAACAAGGAGAATGGTCATTCTCCATCATTTTAACATGGGGAATGGTCATTCTCCGTGCTAAAACCACCCACGGAGAATGGTCATTCTCCGTGCTAAAACCACGGAGAATGGTCATTCTCCTTGTTAAATTGACAAAGTATAGCCATTCTCCGTGCTAGAATGACGGAGAATAGTCATTCTCCGTCAATTTAACAAGGAGAATGACCATTCTCCGTGCTAAAACCACGGAGAATGGCCATTCTCCTTGTTAAATTGACAAAGAATAGCCATTCTCCGTGTTAAAATGACGGAGAATGACCATTCTCCGTGTTAAAATGACGAAGAATGACCATTCTCAGTCATTTTATCACGGAGCCATTCTCCGTCATTTTAACACGGAGAATGGTCATTCTCCGTGGTTTTAACACGGAGAATGACCATTCTTCGTCATTTTAATACAGAGAATGGCCATTCTCCGTCATTTTGACACGAAGAATGGCTATTCTCCGTCATTTTGACACGAATAATGGTTATTCTCCATCATTTTGACATGGATAAGGCCATTCTTCGTGGTTTTAGCACGGAGAATGGGCATTCTCCGTGATTTTAGCACGGAGAATGGTCATTCTCCGTGTTAAAATTACGGAGAATGATGGAGAACAGTCGACAGAAACCTAAAACCTATATTTTTTTTTTGTGGAAAAAAATTGTCAGGAACAAAAATTCAAGAGTTTTCGTTCTTCTTTCAATACGATGCTAACTCTGATGGAAAAGAAGAATAAGATCTTCTCTCCACAATTGACCTAATCGTCGAAAAACTTCAAATCTCTCCACGATGATGATGATGATGATGATGATGACGATGATGATGATGATGAGCGATGATCGGAGTTCTACTGAAGAAAAGTACAGTTAACTACGAACGATCTTTGCGATCTCTGCAGAAGATGAGAGCATTGTTATTCAGATCTCTCGTGAAGAAGAAGAAGACGAAAATCGCAATCCAAATCTGAGTTTGTGCGAAGGGTAGTTATGGTATTATAAAGATGACAATTTTGTAAATACAGAGCATCTAAAAGGAATCTTGGAATATTTAACGTGAAAATATATAATTCTGGGCATTTCATAAAACCCATCATGCTGGTGGATTTTTCATACAAAGCAACCCCGAAATTGGATTTCTCAGCAATTTCTAGTTTGCTATATATATATATATATATATATATATATATATATATATATATATATATATATATATATATATATATATGTGTGTGTGTGTGTGTGTGTGAGTGTGTGTGTGTGTGTGTGAACTAAATTTTCTTACTCGGTTTTGGACTAAAACCGAAATTTTTTTTAGTATTTTTAAAATTGAAATCAAACCAATTTTTTTTTTTTAAACCGAATCGAATCTCTTATTCGGTACGGTTCGGTTCGGTTCGATTTTTGTCCAAAACCGAATAATACTCGCCCCTAGGAGTCTCCCTAGTAATCTCCAAATTATATAATATCTATTCTTAACTTCTCTTTTCTTCTTTCATAGATTGTTGTATCAATTAGATAGGGTTCACGCGTATTCTATTCCTATCCATTTAAAGAACTAGCTTCTTTTAGGACCTTGTCCTACCTACGGTTCTTTTAAAATCGGATATTTCTAGCATCAAAATGACCCCTTAGATGCAACTGCACAAAATATGATCCAAAATCCAATTCACATTTGGATCCATCTACAAGTCCTCCCTCTATAAGATTAGACCTGTTTTTCCCTCTACTTCCTTTACCCGGTCCTCCGTCTATAAGGTCCGACCTATTTCTCCCTTCAACTTCCTTTACCTCCTACTACCTTACTCTTTTTTCTTAATGGGAGAAATTTGGTAACTTAACTACCCTTCACTTTGTAGGTTATGGTGGCCCTCCTTAACCTTTAATTTCTTCTCGACCCTTATTTTAAAAAATAATACTATTTGTCCCTCCAAATTATTCTTACTTACGTGGTAACTGACGTGACATGTTGATGTGACAGCTAATATGAAAATATTTATAATTAAATTTAGAAAATTTGGGTTGTCTCCCACTTATTTTACCATAATTCAATGTGCATCCCACCGAACTACCATAAAGTATGAAATCTTCCAATTTTAACGAAAATTGGCAATTACTAACATTCAACTCATTTGACCTAGATAAGTAAAAAAATAAAAAAATTGAGTTGCACCCCATTTATATTTTCATAATTCAAGGTGCATCCAACTTATTTGAGGATATTTTGGTCATAATTCAAGGTACATCCCACTTAAATGGGGGTCAAAGGAGTTGATTGTTAGTCATTGACGATGTTGTTAAAAGTTAGAGATTTCATACATTATGGTAAGCCGATGGTGTGCACCTTGAATTATGACAAAACAAATTGGGGGGCAACTCAAATTTTTTCTTAAATTTAAAATTAACATTAACATTAAAATTTAATTTTAAATTAATACTAACATTAAAGTTAACATTAAAATTTAATTCTAAATTAATATTAACATTAAAACTAACGTTAACATTAACATTAACATTAACAATAATATTAATATTAAATTAATATTAATATTAATATTAACATTGACAATAATATGAAAAAATTGGATAATTAATTTTTTAGGATAAAATTTGCCATGTCATATGTCATGTCATATAATATATAATATTATTTAACATGTCACGTCAACTGTCACATAAGAACGAATGTTTGGAGGACAATTTGAAAGTACGAATAACATATAATTTCAAGTTTTGTAGCTACAGTACATATAATAAAATTAAAATATAAAAGACATACGAACATTATTTGGAATCTACCTTCCGAAGTGAAAACTAAAAAGTTATTTAAACGACCCAGGCATCCCTTTATTTACGTCACCCTATATTGGGACATGTATCTCAATTTTGGTGACTTCAGTTTATTTAAGAAACAGAAGAATACAGAACCCCAGCCGTTTTCCAGAAGTACAACTTCAACATCTCTATTTTCCTCCCGATTTTACTTTTACACATGTATAAATTATAAAATTTGACCCTGGTTATATAAAATGCACTACTTTTTATGAAAACTCCTCCCATAGATCAAGGTGAAACTTCGGCCGAGCGGCCCGATTTCTGGCTCGGGCCCGGCCCAATTTCCGGCTCGGGCCCGGCCCGATCAAATTCGGTCTGGGCCGGCCCGACCCAGTGAGCAAGCAGTTTGGGCTGGGTTGTGCTTCCGGACCCAAAAGCCCGGACCGGCCTGGTCCGGTTTGACCGCGGGTCCGGACCGGTCAAACCCGCAGAATCCGACCGGGCCAGCACAGGACGAGCAGGGCTCTCAAGTCTGTCGGCGACTTCAGCTGAGCGCCTTCAACATATAGGCACTCGATCGAAACCAGACTGCCACGTCATACAGATGTTTCCTCCCATGACTTGGATATGTTCGCGGACAATCGACACCACATCACAATACATTATATCACAAAGTTGGCGGTTCTTGCAAGGTGATATATAATTGGAGATTATATTAGGAATATATATATATATATATATATATATATATATATATATATATATATATATATATATATATATATATATATATATATATATATGGCTAAATTACAATTTGATACCCTCAACTATTCAACTTTTTTAACTTGATATCCTGAACTTTGATAGGTACTAACTTAAGACCATCCCTCAACTAATATTTTCAACTTTGTAACCTCCGTCACTCACCATTAGATTTTTCGTTTATAAGAAAAAAATGGACTAAAATGCCCCCACCCCTTCTTCCAAACCAACCCGCACAGCACAACACCCCCTCCTCCCGCCGCCCCCCATCCACGGCCAGGCAACCCCAGCTACGTCGACCGCCGCCCCATCCCTCCCTGCTCCCCCCTCCTCACTCGATGTCGCAATCGTGCAGGCTACCACTGCTGCTGCTCCGCATTCCACTCACCCCTACCCCTCCGACAGCCGGCGCCGCCAACCCCTCCCCACCCTCACCGATTCGCAGCTTTCTTCCACCCCCCGTGGCCGCCAGCGACCCCTCGCCCACCCTAAGTGCAACCCAGGCCCCGCGCCCGTGCCACCCCTACGTCGCCCGACCCCCATCTCACCCCTGTACCCCGCCACCCTCGCCTCCCTGCAACACCCAGAGCCCCGCACCGCCGCCCTCGACCCCCCGTGCCACTAGCGTCCCTCTGCCCCCGCGACTCCCTACACCCTTGCTGTTGTTGCTGCGACTCCCTACACCCTTGCTGTTGTTGCTGCTATTGCGGAGAGAGAGGGGGGGCTATCAGGAAGAAAGAGGGAGGAGAGAGAGGATTTGGCGGGGGGGGAGGGGGGGAAATTTGTTATTTTCCTCCTCCTATTAACATCGTTATGACAAAAATGGAGGGAGGGTATTAAGTTAGTACCTATCAAAGTTCATGGTATCAAGTTAAAAAAGTTGAATAGTTGATAATATCAATTTATAATTTAGCCTATATATATGGGAGACACATCGATTTTGGATGGACAAATATGAACATATACATACAAAAATAACGTTCAGATTCAGATCAGATACCTATCCTGTCCACGTGGATCCTTTTCTTTTAGATTAGATGGAAAGATTTTTCTTAATTTCCTCCGAGTTCCAGTAATGATGATTAACGAAACAAAGATCCAAATAAGAAGAGAAAATTATACAAGATATAGTATGCTTGCTGGTCCAAGCTCGCTGCAGCTAGAAGACATATATATACAAGAACATCCATAGTTTCATCTTGGGCAGGACCGGCCCGGAACATTTTAATGCCCAGGACGAAATCCAAAATGATGCACCTTGTTCAAAAAATATATTAGAAATAAAGTATCAATTTTTTTTTTGCATGATACAATAAACCAAAGTGAACTCTTTTAGACTGCACCTGATAAATACCAGCTAACCTTAAATTTTGTATCAGGAATATATATTGACAAATAGCAATACTACTTCCATGGCCAAAATTATGTAGTTAAAAGAAAACTCCGATGCAGTACGTTATTTAACATTTATTCTTTATGCTTTTTCTGCTAGGATTGAGATGTATGGGCTAGCTTGCCAAATTCATCAACAACATAGAAAACTCGAAAAACATAAAAAAAGAGCCAACATCAGGAGGAACAAAAGTTAAAAAAAAAGATTTCAGTTTGAAAATGAAATCATTGTGAAATCATAAGTGCAAAGATTCACGAAAATATATTCAACACTAGGAACAAAATATAATTTCAAGTGTAAAATCTTAACTGCAAAGATAAACGAAAAGACTCATCGCCATCGACCCATCGGTATTCAATAAGAACATGGGATCAACTATAACGCACAACACGCAGTGAGCAAAATATACTACAGAAGCTGATTGGAACTTAATTACTATGAGCATAAATAGAGATATTACGAAGAATGAAGAACTAATTCAAACAATATGCATCCTTGTGAAGGAGTTCACGAGAAGAAATTAAAGAAATTAGGAATTTGTGTTTCAATTATAACCAAAAGAGAGAATTAAAATGAACAATTTAAAAAAAAACTTACCGTTGACCATCTGAGATCGGAAGCGCCCGGGAGAACTTTTTTTTCCTCTGAAATGGAAGAGGAATCGGAAGCGATGGGAAGTCCTACTTTTTTTTTCTCTAAAATGGAGAAGGGTCGAAAAAACCTAGTTTTTATTCTCTGAAATTGAAGAGTCGGGGGCTATCCCAATTCCCATGCGACTTATTGTAATAATTTTTCTTCAGGCCCTTGGACTTTGAAGAAGAAAACAGAGTAATAATTATTATTACTAACTTTTAAAAACTTTTGGGGCCCCTTGAGCTTTGGGGCCCCGTGTCACGGACTTAGTATTTTTTCTAGCACTTCGTCCCGTACGGCACACTATCTTCCTCTTCGAAGACTCGTGCAAGCCTTCCCAACACGACTTAGTTAAATCGCTAAGGAAAGTAAGAAGAGTGGAGCAAAGATGGGACTCGTAAGAATTTCTGTATTGTTTGGAGAATGCTTACAAGTTTTAGGTGGTGAGGAACAAATGAGGCCTCCCCCTTTTATAATGGCTCATAGAGCTTTACATGGAAACTTCTGGAAGGAATATTCCAGAGATTATTTTTCCTACCATAACTGGAACGACATATTCCAGGATTATTCTCTAGGGACATATAAGGAAACTTCACGGGCCATCTAGAAGCATCTTGGGCCATCTAGAATGATCTTGAACCTTCCAGAGAAATCTACCATCTTCTGGAGAGTTCCGCCATCTTCTGGAATATTCTCGAAGCTTTCCGCATAACCTTGGTCCATGGAAAGGTTATGCAACTTAGCCTCGGGTGGGACGCAATATTTGGGACGTTACATTCTCCCTCACCTAAAGCGTTGACGCCCTTGTCAACCATACTCGCTGAGAAACGTCTGGATCTCGGCTTTGAACTGATGCAGCGTATCAGCACGTTACCAGATAGACTCGCCGTGCGGCATTCCCTTCCATTGGATGAGGTACTCCACATACGGGGACACGCCTCACCGACGAATGGTCCTCTTGTCCAGCACGGCTTTCACCTCCTTGTCGAAGGACGTAGTCATGGTCGCCGTTGGTCGCTTCGAAACTCCTTGCTAGGGATCCTCCAAGTCTTCATGGTACGGTTTCTGGCAACTGGCATGGAAGACTGGATGAATCTTCATCTTGGCGAGGAGTTCGAGCTTGTAAGCCACCTTGCCTATATTCTTGAATACGGAGAAGGGGCCTTCGTACTTTCGAATCAGTCATTTGTGCACTTTTCAGAACACCTTGAACTGTTGCGGTTGTAGATTCACCATCACCATGTCCCCCTCCTTGTACTCAACCGGCCTTCGCCTCGCATCGACCCATTTCTTCATCTTCCTCGCGGCCTTCTCCAGAAATGCCTTGGCAATGTTCGCCTTTGTCTTGAAGTCTGAAGTGAACTGGTTGGCCACGAGGCTTCTGCTCGAGGACCCCGCACCAGCGTGTGCAGGGCAAGTGGCTGTCGACCCATCATCAACTCGAATGGGCAGCTGTGCGACGACTCGCTCCGTTGAAGATTATAGCAGAACTGAGCGACGTCGAGGTGATGCATCCAATCCCTCTGGTTGGCACACACAAAGTGCCGCAAGTACTCCTCGAGTAGCGAATTGACCCGCTCTGTCTGTCCGTCCATCTGTAGGTAGAAGCTGGTTGAGAAGTGCAAGTCCGTCCCAAGGATTTTGAACACTTCCGTCCAAAACTTTCCCGTAAAGCGGGGATCCCTATCGCTGACTATGTTCACCGGGATGCCCCAAAACTTCACCACGTGGCTGATGAACAGTCGTACGGTCTCCTCTGTTGTGCAGTCTGTTGAAGCAGCAATGAAGGTCGCATACTTTGAGAACCGGTCCACCACCACGAGAATGGACCCAAGCGCCCCCACTTTCGACAGGACAGAGATAAAGTCCATCGATATGCTCTCCCATGGCCTGCTCGACACGAAAAGAGGCTCCAGTAGGCCCCCGGGCTTCTGATGGTCCACCTTGTCTTGTTGGCATACAAGACAGGTGCGCACATAGTCTTCCACATCCTCGTGCATGCGAGGCCAGTAGTAGGCCGGCTCCAGCAGCGCCAAGGTCCGCTTTTGCCCCGGGTGTCCAGCCTATTTGGTATCATGGCACTCCTTGAGCAGCTGTCTCCGCAAGCCACTCCACTTGAGCACGACCACCCTGTCGCCCTTGGTATAGAGAAGCCCTTCTTTCAGCCAGAACCTTCTCATTTTGCCCTCATTGACAAGCTTCATTATAGCTTATGTCAGCGGGTTCTCCATGATACCCACTCGAACACAGTCCAGAATGTCCTCCTTGAGCAAGCACACTAATGCGAGCTCGGCCTTCCTGCTGAGCGCATCGGCCACTTGATTTTCCTTGCCAGGTTTGTACCGACACTCCATATCGAACTCGTCTAGAAAATCTTGCCATCTCGCCTGCTTCGAAGATAGCCTCTTCTGGGACTGGAAGTAGCTCGTGACAACATTGTCCGTCATGACCACGAACTTGGTACTGAAAAGGTAGTGCCGCCATGTCCTCAAGCTATGCACGACCACGGTCATCTCCTTCTCTTGCACCGTGTAGCGCCGCTCGGTATCATTCAACTTGCAGCTTTCGAACGTGATGGGGTGCCCTTTCTGTACCAACACCCTACCGATGGCGAAGTCGGACGCGTCCGTATGCACTTCGAACGCCTTGGAGTAGGCCAGCAGAGATAGGACCGGCTTCTCCGTTACATCCCACTTCAGTGCCTCGAATGCCTCCTCGCATCGGGGCGTCCAGCTCCACGTTCGATTCTTTCGCAAAAGATCGGTCAGAGGCGCTGCGATGGAGGAATATCCTCGGATGAACCGCCGGTAGTAGTTCGCCAGGCCAAGGAACGATCGTAGCTCCGTCGGCCTGGTTGGAGCCTCCCACTACCGTATGGACTGGACCTTTGCGCCGTCCATCCATATCTTGCCATGCCCGATCCAGTGCCCCAAGAACGACACCTCTTCTTGTGCAAATGAGAACTTCTCTTGCTTGATGAAGAGTTCGTTCTCCCTCAACACTTGGAAGACGGTCTTCAAATGCTCAATGTGCTTCTCCATTGTGTTTGAGAACACGACGATGTCATCGAGATAGACCACAACGAACCGATCTAGGTAGGGATGAAAGAGCTTGTTCATCAAAGTACAAAAAGTTGTAGGAGCATTTTTTAGACCAAAAGGCATAACCATAAACTCATATGCGCCATACCTCGTGATGCATGCCGTCTTAGCCTCGTCGCCCTCCGCAATCCGAACTTGATAATACCCCGAGCGTATATCAAGTTTGGAGAAGTATCTTGCGCCTCCCAATTGGTCGAACAAGTCCGCCACCAACGGAATGGGATATTTGTTCTTGACGGTCACCTTGTTTAGTGCACAATAGTCGATGCACAAACGAAGGCTTCCATCCTTTTTCTTCTAGAACAGCACCGGTGCGCCATACGGGGCCTTCGACGGTCTGATGAATCCTGCATCTAGCAGCTATTTGAGTTGTCTCTTCAACTCGTCTAGCTCGGACGGGGCCATGCGATATGGAGCTATGGCGGGCGATTTCGTGCCCGATTCCAACTCGATGGCATGGTCTACCTCCCTCCTCAGAGGTAGCCTCTTTGGCGACTCCTTCGATATGACATCCCCGAACTCCACAAGGACGTCATCGATCTCAGACGGAAGATCTCCCTGCACGGACGCCTCCTCCGTCTTGCGCACTGCAAGGTAGGTCATCTCTCCGTGTCGCATCCCCTTCTTGAGTTGTAAGACGGAGAGAGCCTTCCCCTTCGTAAGCTCGCCTCGTGCAACAGTCACCATGCACGGGGAGCTCTCCTCCATGATTCCGACGACTCCCAGATGCGGCATTGGGGCCGCCTTTGTCGAAGTAAGAAAGTCCATCCCGAAGATCATGTAGAAGTCATCCAGTGGCGTGGCCGTGAGACTGGTGACACCCGTCCAGTCTCCTAATTGGATCTTCACGCCTTTGGCCACCCCCTGTGGCCGTGAGACTGGTGACACCCGTCCAGTCTCCTAATTGGATCTTCATGCCTTTGGCCACCCCCTGTACAGGGCGCGCCTCTGAGTTGACTGCCTTCATCTTGCTTGAGTCATTTTCAAGCACCAGACCCAAGCGCTTGACCTCCGCGTCCAAGATGAAGTTCTGGGTTGCCCCTATGTCGACCGTCGCCCTCGTGTTGTGGCCGTTGATTTTTACGTCCACGTACATCAGTTTTCGATTCGGGACTTTGGTCATGACCGCCTTGCTCTTCAAAGCATTCAGTAGGCGCAAAGCACCCATGTGAGCCCCCATCTTAGCCTCCTTGTCCTCGGCCTCCCCGTCTTGTGTGAAACCCGCTTTCTGGAATTTAGATTAATTATTGGATCCTATGTTTGCAGCTTAGTTTAGTTATTATTATTACTATTATTATTAATATTATATTTTATTATTATTATTATTATTATTATTATTATTATTATTATTATAGTCGGATCAGGAAAACTGTATTTTCAAAATTAATTATCGGATCTTTGATTGCGCCCTGTCCCGATCCCGTGTCCGGGGTCCGACCCCGAGTCCGAACACCAGATCCCGTTTTCCGAACCCATCTTTGGATTTTCTATTAAACCTGGAATAAAATGCATTACTCATTATATCTACACACACACACACACACACACACACACACACACACACACACACACACACATATATATATATATATATATATATATATATATATATATATATATATATATATATATATATATATTTTATATTTTTATTAAACTTGAAATAAAATGCATTACTCATTATATCTACACACACACACACACACACACACACACACACACACACACACACACACACACACATATATATTTTATATCTACACACACACACACACACACACACACACACACACACACACACATATATATATATATATATATATATATATATATATATATATATATATATATATATGTATATATATATATATATATATATATATATATATATATATATATATATATATATATATAGTTGGTTTAAATAAGAAATAAATAAAACTAAAACCTATTAACTGTTTGCCATTAAAATCTTTTGATTGCAATTTCAATTACAAACAGAACAGTGTTACAATGTAGGACTTAGATGTAGTTCTAGGAGTACACTTTTGTTTATCTGGGTCCCTGTGTCGATGGAGCGAGTGGTAATGCATTGACTCCGTTGACGATCTGATGACGGTTCTCGGTTCTCTGAAGGTCTGAGTTGCTCTGGGTGCTGGAGCTTGCGGAGAGAAAGAAGACGTTGAGTGTCTGTATCTGTCTCTCTTTGTGTGTGTATGTAGGTCTCTCTCCGTGTGGAAGAAGGAGATGATCCATCTATTTATAGCTTGCAGGCTGGCTGCTCATGCGCGCATATATAGGATGCACCTGTACGTGGGGACGCCACATGGTTGAAGCTGCGGGAGGTGCATGGATGATGCACCATCATTTGTGGATTGAATCCTTCATGCTGCTTTTGTGGGCTGGCACGTAGCAGGGGAGAGGATCTTTCTGTTGCTGAGATCTTGGATGATTAGCACCCCTTCATAGGTTGAATTGAGTCAAAGGACACGTGGCGCGTGTCCGTAACTCAAAGATCTCGGATTTGGTGGAGGGTAATCTGATAGGATGCGCCTGGGATTGGACGCATGAGAAGACTTTAGCTCGCAACCTTCAGGAGTTACGAACCAGTCTGGGCGCATGGCTTTTAAGGCGCATGCGAGGCTTCAGTAGCGACTTAACCTCTGTCCTTAGGGATCAGAGGAAGGTCCGAGGCGCATGGTTCTTGAAGCGCATGCAGAGGTTTTGGACGCATGGCTGCGGAGGCGCATACGAATGGCTGGGCAGCCACGTGGCTTGTAACCGCCGGAAGAGATTAATGATGATGCTGACGTCAGCGGTGCTTCGTTTTCTGTAAAAGCTGTTGCTGCTCTGTCATCGGGGCATGGCTGCTGTCGTGTCAGACTTTAGCATTTAATATTCTTTGACGGGTGATGGGCTGTTGAGTAGGCACATTGATCCGCGTTCCACTGGGCGCATGGGTCTATGTTGATTAGGACGCATGGATCTGTGCTTTATTGGGCGCATCCATACATGGCGCTTAGTACCGACGGGCGCGTCTGTACGATGTACGGTGTCTGACCGGCGCATCCATTTGCATGATGCGTCTTTATTGGTCCGACTGTTGCATTCCTCAAGTGCTTTAAATAGCCGTTTTGACTTGGCCAAATTCGAAGTGTCAGGTTCATCACCATAAATGTAAATTCATTGCACGGGATTCGGAGAGCCCACCACTTGGCACATGAGTTTGATTTGCCCGGCCTATAAATAGCGGCAAGAAGAGAGTTTGCTTCTCGTTCTCTCATGTCTTCCCGAATAAACTTATTTGCTCGAGGACATTCTGTTGACAAGATGCTCCCGAGGGTGAAGATGCAACGAATTATCCTCATTCATGCACTTGAAGGTGACTGTTACATCCAAAAGTTAGAATCGAGGGCTTCTGAGGCAGACGGAAGGTGCCTGTTGCATCCAAAGATTAGAATATTTGAGCCCTGTCTCCATTATGCTGGAAGAGCCGTAGATCGGAATTATGGTGCTCCCATCTTCCTTGGGCTTTGGAGAGCTCTTCCTCCTGCTAGAGTGGGGTGTTGCCCACTCTGGTTGTGTTGAAAGCTGCTCCTTTAGCCGTAGATCGGAATTGCGGTGCTCTCCTCTTCCTTGGGCTTTGGAGAGCTCTTCCTCCAGCTAGAGTGGGGTTGATCGCCCACCCTTGTTCTGCTCAATAAATGCTTTATTTGTTGAAGCACTTGATTCGAAGTAGAGCGCATATGCTGAGACTTCATGATGCGTATAGCTGAGACGCTGAGATAGATACGCCTGACTAAGATGCTGAAGTGATGCGCCTGACTGATGATACGCCTGGCAGGAGGCGCATGGCAGTTTGCTGCGCCTGGCTGTAGTCTTAGGATCTTTCTTTTTGTAGAAATTCTTCTTTGTAAAGTCTTTTTTAGACATGTAATAGATTTTTATATGAAATAAAAATCTTCTTTTGATGTCTATACTTTTGCTGTCTTGCTGTGCCAAGTACTTCGTTTGAGCTTCCTGGCGCATGAAATGTTAGGCGCATAGGAATGCTGGCTATAGATGCGCCTGAAATTCCATGCTTCTACAAGACCTCCTTCAAAGTTTTCAAAATGTTTCATCAAGTTTTGGAATACTTTGAATAAGAAGCATGGTGTTGACTTCAATGGGGCGCATGATTGTTCGGGGCGCATGATTTGCTCCGCGCATCTGTGATGAGGCACATGCTCCTCTTCAGTGTTAAATGCAAATGATAACGCTTCGAAATAAACAAAAAGATTTAATTATAATCTTTTTGGAATATTTACAGTTATTATTTCGTAGAACCCCAGGCGGCGGCTGACGTTACCCTTCATCGGTTCACGCGTGCGACCAAGCCTATAAATAGACATCTGATGGAGAGAGAGAGAGAGAGAGTTCTTCCTCTCTTTGCTTTCTTCTTCTTTAGAGTTCTTCTTCCAAAACCCTAGTCTCTTTTTACGAAATGGCTCCCAAGACTCCTCGCGGTGGTGCTGGCCGAGGACAAGGCTGGGGCAAGGAGCCGATGGAGTTCGATGAGGAGGACGCTCCTGTCATCACTGTGACTCTCGCCGACGTTCGACCCGCGGTGACGGGTGGGTATATTCTGATTTTGTAGTTGCCAACTCTCTTTTTTTAGACGAGTGTGGGGCGTACGGATGAGTTGCATCCTGTTGCTGTGCCCTAACTCCTTGTTGCCGACGTGCATGGACTTCTGTCCTGATGATGCGCTTAGGCTCTTCCGCTGACGCATATGGGTTTAGGCCCTGATTATGCATCGAGGCTCCGCTGCTGACGTGTATGGGCTTAGGCCCTGATTATGCGTCGAAGCTTTACTGCTGACGCGCATGGGCTTAGGCCCTGATTATGCGCCGAAGCTTCACTGCTGATGCGCATGGGCTTGGGCCCTGATTATGCTCCGAAGCTTTACTGCGCATGGGCTTGGGCCCCGATTATGCGCCAGACTGCTGATGCGCCCCAAAATGTTTTGTCTTTGAAGCCTCTAAATTTTTCTTGCTGCCTGACTTTTGTTTTTGCTGTGTCAGTGTCAATGACTATCCCTTTGCTAAACGAAGCCCTTCTGGATGCTTCGCTTTGCCAAATGGGGGTCGACTTTAACGAGGAAGTTGTTAACCCAGCGAAGGCTGCTATCATGCTGGATCAGTCTTCCGAGAGGATGTTGCAAATCCGGGATCAGTCGCCTGTTTTCTCCAAAGTATAATGGAGAGCGGTAAACTGAAATCTGCTGAATCCGAGAATGTGACTTTCTTGAAACCGGCCTTTCTGTTTGGTGACCGCTTGATCTCCACTGAAGCGAAGGTACTGAAGATTAAGGAATACTGGTTCTTCACAGCGAAGGGTGTGGCCCTGTACATGCGGTAGTCTGAGCGTCAATTGCCACTGACGGCTTTCTACCGTTTGGCCTCCAAGAGGAGGATGCCATGGAAACTTACTCCTTTCCAAGGAGGAGCAGTGGGGGGTACCCTTCGTATTGATGTTACTTCAAATCAAAGAGATACCTTGGCTTCCTCGCGAGCCGGGACCTCGTACCATTGTCGAGCTTTGCGCCCTGGGAGCATTTATAGTGATGTTTCTCCCGACACTTTCGCCTTCGGTGCTTCGACCTTTGCGAGCCGGATGCTAACATCGAATGTTATATATCCGAAAGGAGGTTTTCGGGTTGAGGGCTGGTGTCACCACGTGTCAAAGTGGGACGAGCTGACCCTTTGGGTCTTGACGAAGTTCAAAACTGAGCTGAAAGCGATTGGGCCGACCGCTGCTCTTCGTGCCACCCAAACAGGTGTCGATCTTAATCGACATATGTTTCTTGCCCTCCTGGAGATGTTCAACACCCAGACTGGCACCTTTTTTACTCCGGTAGGGGAGTTAGGATTGGCCCTCCATGAGATGTATGAGGTGTCCAAGCTTCCTTGGGGCTCGAAGCCATATGAGGAATATTTCCCGACAAATGAAGAGATTCAGGTTCTGGAAGACAAGGACCCAGAAATGGTAGCTGTTTTCAAGGAGGTGGCAAGCCACCATTATATGATGCAACAAAGGGAGAGGGGCGGGTCACAGCCCCATGTGACTGCTTGGAGAGATTATGTCTTCAAGCAGGACCTGACGGACCCCTCCAAGATTCGGTTTGTGACTCCACAAGGACTGAGTCACACGGAGGTAACCTCCGACATGAGCCGACTGGACGAGACGACTCCTCGTTCAAACGAGAGTGGTGCCGACGTATATAGTTATTTCTGGCATTGCGTGTACCGAATGTCTTCCAAGGCAGTGTTGACTACATACTTGATGATATGGCTCCGGGACTATGTGTTCTCGGGCGAATCTGGATCCTTAGAGAGAGTGAGCAGGAACCTCATTTTGCCAGCGGTAAAACTAGTTTTTGGTCGTCCTCTGGCACTCCTTCCCGCAATGGTGTGTAATCTGTTGCGGGGTTTGAGAGATTTTGTCGATAATGTAGTCCACGAGAGGGGCAAGAAAGACAACTTTCCCCGAGCTGAGCTACCATTCCATTATTTGATGGGATGGTTGATTCTGCATCATCCAAATATGATGAGCCCAGGCCTTGAAGAGGATCATGTTGAGGGTGACGCCTTTATCCGTCGCTTCTATAAGAGGAAGTGGCTGCATACCGATGTCCTTGTCTGCATGAAGGTTTTGTTTTATCTTCAAGGGTGGGAAATCACCAAGGTCAGTCCCGTCTTCATAGATTTTGAGGCTGACCAAGAACTGGAAGACTCCGGTGAAGATGCGATCGCCCTGCCGACATGGGGGTTTCGCTGGTTGCAGAGTATTCGACCGTCCCATCTGGTCTACCACAACAAAAATAGGTATTATCTCGAGCCGTATCTTCCGAGTCGGTTCGTGTGCCAGTTTGGTTACACCCAGCTGATGTTAAGGAACCCCAGTAATAGTCTGGGGTTCATCGGGAGTTTACTGGATGGGGCCCGGGGTTGGAAATATTGCAACGCCGGATGCACTGGAGTTCGTTTCACTACTCCAGTTCATAACCCTCGGCCGCAAATCTTGTATTCGACTGTGAAGCTGTATTGCGCCATGAACACCGCATCCCCGGATTATGACAGGAAGACCAGCTTCATTGTTGGCACCCAGCTAGAGGCAACAAAAAACATGCTGGCGGCGGCCCGATCATATTGTCCACCGGAGGCTGCAGGTTATCGGGCTGCTGCTGCAGCATCAGCCGAGGGTACTCAGGACGAGCTCCCAGCTGGAAAGAGGCGAGCTGACGCAGAGGCTGGTTCATCTGTGCCAAAAAGACCGAAGAAAGCGACGACTCCGAAGGTGGGAGCTCCGGAGGTGCCACCTGTAGTACCAACGAAATCAGCTCCCGCTGAGGTAAAGACGTCCTACAAAGTCTGATTTATTCTTTGATTTCTGTGACTTATGTCCTCCTTTCTCTTTTAGAAGGTACCGAAAGGAAGTCTCGGGTTTCGAAACCGAGTATCAGCAGACCGAAGGAGGTGGCGAGCTCTTCCGACGAGCGCATTCCTCCGATTATAGCATCTCCTAGGGAAGGAAGCGCTGATGACATCGCTTCTGTAGAGATTTTGGTATCTCCAGGATACGTTGGAAGGGAATCTGAAGATGTACTTGCACCTCAGGTTGCTGAGGTTTCTCGGTCGATCCCTCGGGAGGGTGGCGTGGAGCCTCGACCAAGAGCAGAACCATCCATTGAGGGGGTGCCTGGAAGCATCGAGGCCTCAAGGGAAGCTATGAGAAAAGTCCTTCCAGACGAGGAGGAATAATAGAGCTCGTCTTCTTCTGACGATGGCTCGCAAGAAGATGTTGATCAAGCTGTCAGAGAGATTGCGTCTAGCAGAGACGTCTCTGACAAGAATTTACCGACTGGGCTTCCCTTCCGGTTGCGGTACCGAGGCACTGGTTGCACACGAGACCTCGTGGCCAAGCCCTACCCCTGCCTCGGAAGTGGAGGTTGATATGGTAGGGTTGTCGTCACTACCGAGCCCTACACCCATCCCTGTAGGAGGAGCTGATGCAGGTGATCCGACTCTGACTTCGTGGGAAGTTAAACTGTCAGGGGCAAATCTTGTCACTTCGAATGAAAGGGATAGCTGTCTTGCCCCGGCCGGGGATAAAACCATCAATTCGGATGTCGGGGGATCATCCGTCGTTGACTCTGATAAGGGCAAGGGCCCTGTGGTGGAGGACACACCTCCTGCTCCTTCCACTTGGGGGACAGTGTCGACACCTCATCCGACTCCTTCCGTCCACTTGGCACCTCGGGCTAGTGACGAAGTGCAAGCCCCTAACGAGGGTGGGTCCGCTGAGGTTGAGGTTGCAGCCTCGCAGATTGAGGTTGGTGGGTCTTCAATAGGTCCACTGTCCAGAGCAGCTCCTCCAACTCCTGCTATGACACCTCAGGTGTTGGCAGACGCGGACGAGTATGTGAAGTTTGTTGTTGAGGCAGTATACAAGATGCTACAGAGAGGTATATCAACGATGCTGAATGCGAACGGGAGTTTCGCGATGGCGAAAGCCATGTTGCTCCCTTCCATTGGTTTGATACGTTCCTACCAGGGCCACGATCATATGGCCGAGTTTCTGGAGACATCGATGGCCGAGCTCGACCAGCTCCTTTCTGAACTTCAGAGCATCCGACGAAATGACCTTTCTGCTCTGATAGAAGCAGAAAAGGAGAAATTGATAGCTGAAGTCGAGTCATTGTATCAAGCCACGGTGGCTGTCTGGGACCGCAAGGTGGCCGAAGCTGAGGCTGCGGTGGAGAGGCTATCTCAATCCACGTAGGAAAAGGTAGAGTTGCGGGCCTCGTTGGAAGCCAGCATAGCGGAGGTCACTGCCAGGATCCGTCATCTTGAAGACCTACGGGCCCAACTCTTGTTAGATGTTGAACGAGTCCAGGCTGAACATGTAGCATCTAAGGAGGAGGAAGCAGCTTTTACCCGTCAGATTCTTTCCCTGACCCGCCAGCGGCAACAGCTAGACGAGAAGTATCAGAATGATACTGCCTCTGAAGCTGTAGAGGTGATGTGTCAAGAAGCCGAACGCCGGGTCTTGACGACCGCAGAGACTCGGGCGGTAGACTTGAAGCATTGGATTGAAGAGCTTTCTGCCAATCCCAATAATGCTTAGGGATTGTAGTCTTTCTCCTTTTTTTATTATTTTTGTAGTTTGCAACTTATGCTGGGGATGTAATCCTTTACTTTTATATAAAAAATAAAGAATTTTATAGGGTGTTTATTTTTGCTGTCATGAACTGATGATTTGTGTGGACCTATTATCTTTTACGCACCTTGGTTTTTAGGTACAGATAATAAGTTTGAGAGAACCGACATGTTTGCTCAGAGGTAATCTGGACGTGACAAATATGGGGTTCAAATGATGAAGTCTTCCTACTCAGAGGTGTTATGGACGTGGTAGGAGTGATTCTGGGGGAGGGGTACGCGAAACTACTCAGAGGTAATATGGACATAGAAGTTCTGCGATTGATGTACGGCAATGCAGGGGTTGTTCGTATGGAATGTTTACTCAGAGGTAATGTGGACATGGTAAACATGATAAGCAGCACAATCCAACGTGGTGTAAGATTACGCTTTGCAGGGCGTAGAGGAGCAACTCAGAGGTAATGTGGACGTGGTTGTTCTTCTACTGGGGATAGAATGCTATGGAACAACTGGGTTCCGAAGGCATAGGATGGAAGTACATGTCTGAAGAATGTCATGAGTTGTACTTCTTTAGGAACTTGCCGTTGATGGGCATCATGAACAAGTCCCCATTCGGTCGGGCGAGGCGGTAAGCACCGTTTGAGTACATCGTGTCTATGATGAAAGGTCCCTCCCACTTGGGCTCGAACTTTCCTGGTGTTTTGTGAGTCAACACCATCGGCCTCCTGACTGCCAGGACCAGGTCGCCTATTTCAAAAGTCCTCTGCTTGACCATTTTGTTGAAAGCCTGTGATATATGGGCTTGATAAAGTTCAATACGCTGCTGAGCTAGGAGACGCTTTTCGTCAAGTGCCTCCAATTCTCGTAGACGGCGACGCTGATTGTCTTCTTCTGTTAATTGGTTTGTGAGCGCTATACGGAGTGAGGGTATCTGAATCTCGAGAGACAGTACCGCTTCGCTCCTGTAGACTAAGGAGAATGGGGTATTGCCCGTCGGGTCCGTACCGTTGTACGGTAGGCCCAAAGATATTTGCCGAGCTTTTTGTCCCAGTCGCATTTGATGGATGACACGACCTTTTTGAGTAGCCTGACGATAGTCTTGTTAAATGTCTCGGCCAATCCGTTTGCTGCCGGATTGAAGGCGGTTGATGCCACGTTCTGAATGCGGTTCTTGTCACAGAATTTACTAAAAATATGGCTGATAAACTGTGGACCGTTGTCATGGATAATCCTTCGAGGTACCCCAAAATGGTAGATGACATGGTGCTTGATGAAGCTGATCACCCTAGAGCTCTTCACTTCCGTCAGCGGAACTGCTTCTGCCCATTTGGAGAAGTAGTCGGTGATGGCTAGGATAAAGCGGTGTCCCCTCGATGATGGAGGGGTGATCGGTCCTACAATATCCATGCCCCAAGCTTCGAAGGGCCAGGAGGCGACCGTAGGATGTAGTGGTTCTGATGGTGTATGGATAAGTTGGCGTGAAGCTGGCACGCATGGCACTTTTTAGCATAGTCGACGGCGTCGGCTGCCATGGTTGGCCAGTAGTAACCCATGCGTCGCAGTCGATCCTGTAACTTAGGGCCAGGTTGATGAGCCCCGCAAGTCCCATCATGAGCTTCCCGAAGGGCTTCGGCTACTTCTTCGTTGGATAGACATCGAAGGAGAAGTCCATCGTAGGAACATCGGTACAGGATTTTAGTGGTTGTATCATAGTAAAATCGAAGGGAACGCCTTCTGACTGAGACGGCTTCCTTCGGGTCTTCTGGAAGAATTCTATAAACAGCGAAGTCGATGAATGGGAACCTCCATTCTCGGACATTAACACCGACGCTTGTCATCATGGCATAGGCTATTTGTGAGCATAGGTTGTTTTTAGGACAGACTAAGTCTCGACCAACTACCGTAACGTAGTGTTGAGTCCCGAGGGGTGCTGCTAATGAAGCTGCGAGGCCGTCCAGAGCGTCAGCCTCCAGGTTTTGTAACCGAGGTACGTGTTCTATGAAGAACTTGGTGAAGGTTGAAATAATATTCAATACAGCTTCATGGTAAGGAACCAGATCTTCATGGCGAACTTCGTACTACCCTCGGATTTGATTAACGATGCGTTTTGAGTCGCCGTAGGCTTCCAGATGATCCACCCCCAACTGTTGCGCCAGCTGGAGTCCCATAATGAGAGCATTGTACCCGGCAACATTGTTGGAGCACGGCTTCAAAAGGGAGTAAGCACGCTGGATGACCATCTGATCGGGGGAGACTAAGACTACCCCCACTCCTGCGATGATTTGGCCTTTGGGGCCTGTTTTTGAAGCGCCATCGAAAAACACCTGCCAGACGGAGTTTTCTTCGGTGACGTTTGATTCTTGGACCTCATCCGGGATGTCTTCATAGAGTCTGGAGGACTCTGGGATGGGGTGCGCGACTAAAAAGTCGGCTAGAGCTTGACCCTTGATGGCTTTTTGTGGAACAAACATCATGTTGTACGGCGTCAACAGAATTGCCCATGTAGCTAGTCGGGAGTTCAAAGATCCCGGTTTTGTCATGAGAACCCTGAGTGGATTGACTCGGGAGATGACATAAATTGTCTGGCCTGAAACATAGTGACGAGTCTTCTGGATGGCGAAGACCAAAGCCAAACACTCCTTTTCAATGGGGTTGTACCGGTGTTCGGCCCCGATTATCGTTCTACTAAGGTAGTAGATAGCTTGCTCGTAGCCCGCATTGTTGTTCTGAGCCAACAAAGCATCGAAGGAATGATCCATGGCACGGACGTAGAGGAGGAATGATTTACCTGCGACGGGTGCCACCAGGACCGGCGGGCTCGTCAGGTAAGCTTTGATATCATCGAAAGCTTTCTGGCATTCTTCTGTCCAGACGTAGAAGACTCCCTTCTTCATGAGCTGGGTGAAGGGTTGGCATTTTCCAGAAAGTTTGCTATCAACCTTCGGATGTATGCCAGACGCCCCTGCGGGCCTCGAAGTTCTCGGAGGGTCCATGTCAAGGATGGCTTTGGTTTTCTCGGGATCGACATGAATGCCTCTCGCCTGATAATGAAGCCCAAGAACTTTCCGTTAGAAAACCCAATGAAGGATTTAGCGGGATTCATCTTGAGTTGATGCGCTCGCATGAGATCGAAGACTGTCTTTAGGTCTTGTAGGTGATCACCTTTGAGACGGCTCTTGACTGTGATATCGTCAACATAGCATTCAACTATTTTGCGTAGATGTTGACGGAAGATGGTACTCATAGCTCGTTGGTATGTAGCACCAGCGTTCTTCAAGCCAAAGGGCATCACTGTGTAGCAGAAAACCCCCTTCGGAGTCCTGAATGACGTGTGTTTTGCATCATCGGAGAATATTTTGATCTGATTGTAGCCCGAATATCCATCCATGAAAGACATACATTCGAAGCCACATGTATTGTCGATCATTACGTCAGTGATTGGAAGCGAGAATTCGTCTTTCGGACAAGCAGTATTGAGATCCCTGAGGTCGATGTAGACTCGTATCTTCCCATTCTTCTTGGTGACTGGGACGATATTGGCCACCCAATCTGGATGTTGCTCTTCACGGATGAACCCGCTGCTCAGGAGTTTGTCCACCTCCTGATCGATAGCGTTCATGATATCAGGACGAAAACGTTGTTGTTATTTCTTTACAGGCTTAGCATCAGGCAAGATGTTAAGTCTGTGCATTGCGATCTGGGGATCAAGTCCCGGTATATCTTCGTAGCTTCAGGCGAAGACGTCGATATATTCTTTGGCCAATTAGACCAAAGACTCCCGGTCTTCTTCCTTTAGACTCTTGCTGATGAAGATGGGTTTGGAAGGAGATCCATCCCCAAGGTCAACTTGTTCGACCTCGTCTTTGATAGGGGGTTCGCGTAATTCAAAATGAGACTCCCATTGTGCTCCTAGGCGTTGAGCCCAGGGTTTTTCCTCAAAGAATTCTGGCATTTGGTCATCGCCTTCATCCTCTTGAGATTGTGCAGATGTCATGTTGACTGATAGCACCTTCCTGAGGACTGAGCCGATACTAGTATCGGAATCCTACGTTAATGCTTCGGATGAATGAGAGTGTTCCACTTCTTCTGCCTCCGAACTCTCTGGAGTTGCCGGCGGCATGACATAGCCCACCCCCCGTCGAGTATGATGATCGTAGTCCTGCGGCTTTCCTTTAGGCGTGGGAAGCCGGAGGGGAAGACGCCGACCCTTACCGTAGTTCAGGCCTTTGTTACTTTTCAGGTCGTATCCCATCTTTTGAATGAGGTACTTCGCCTTGTCCGTGTACCGATAGACTTGTATTCTGCCGGTATCTGGTTCTGGCTCGAGTGGCGGGAGGTCTTGATGACGCTCGACTTTGCCGAAGATGATGGGTTCTTCATCCCGATTCCGCGGTGGGACTATAAAATAGACTCCTTGGGACAGGACTACTCGATTTACATGATTGACGGTCGTTATTTGTGTTTGTAACGACCGTAGAGCATTATCTAGTGTACACATGGCATTCCAATGTAGAAGACTAGAATAATTGAAAGACACTCTATTATTGATAAAATACGAGATTTTGTCCCACGGGATTACATTATCAAGAGAAGGTGCATCTATATCAGCAGATATATACTCTCCTAACTCTTCATCTGTGAGCACTGGGGCTGGTTCGGGAGAGTCCATTGCAGATTTATCCTTGGGATCTGAGAGGGCTGTGTGGGCCTTCTCTTGCAGCTTGGATGATTGCGGAGGCTTGCCTTTAAGACGCACCTTCAGGGGTGCCTCGACTGCACCTTTGATGACAGGTGCCTTCCCGTGTAGTTTTACCACAAGGGGAGCCGACGTCTGAGGAGGTTTTTCCTTGAGCCGTATCTTCAAGGGAGCTTCAGTAGGTGCTCTACCTAGAGAAGTCGGTGCTTTTCCAGGTAGCTTGGTGGTCATAGAAGGCAGCATCTGAGGCGGTTTTCCTTTGAGTCGAATCTTCAAAGGAGCGTCGGGAATCATCTCTGGCTCCATGTCCGGCTCTGCCACTATTTCTGCTTCGTCGTCAGCATCATTGGCTTCCCCTTCATCGAGCGACTTATACAAGCTAGCATCGGTGAAGTAGGCTTCGACCCCCTTGAAAGGGTCAATGCCCGCGCACTCTGTCCGGATGATGTCGTTGGTGGACACGTACTTCATATATTGGTGGAGTGTAGATTGCACCACCATGTACTCGTGCAGCCACGGGCGACCCAGCAGGAGGTTGTAGTTGACGTCGGCGTCCACGACAGAGCAAGTCACCTCGGTTCAGAGGTTACCGATATGACACTTCAGCCGTATTTTGCCCAGCGGTTCACTTTTGCTAGCATTAAAGCCGCTGATTGTAGTGTTGGAAGGCGCCAGACGGTACATCAAAATCCCTAGTGTTGACAGCAGAGTCCTAGGGATGATGCTGAGAGAAGACCCTGGATCAATCTGAATCCGCTTCACCTTGATGGAGCCTACATACCTTGTGTAGTACAGTAGCCTGTTGTGCCGGTTGTGCTTGAGCAGCATGTCTTGTTGGGTGAAGGTTATCTTGGGGATAATCTTATCCGCACAATGGCAGTGCACATATGTGATCGGAAGATCTTCAGGCAGCTTAACCTAACTGATGAAGGACTCAGCATGCTTCAAGGCTTCACAGAGAGCTTCACGGGTGTCTTTGGAAAGACGAAGAAGCTCGAACAGTGACAAACGGGGAGGAGTACTGGCAAGTTGTGCTAGTACGTCAAAGTTGTGGGGCTTGGCTAGCCCCGAAACATTTTCCCTTCGTAAAGGCTTGTCGAAACAGGCCTCTACATGCTTCTGTTTATTAGCTTCTGGAGGTTTGGATGGACCTCCTTCTTCGGCAGCAGGGGCAGTACAGGGAGGCACCACCTCGACGGCAGCTTCCTCGGGTTGGACGTTCAGCTGCGAACGGGTTTGTACAGGAAGAGCCTCCTCCGCGGAGGAAGAGACCATGCGGCAAGACTTGATCTTCTTGCCCTTAGCTTTGGAGGTAGAGCGTACCCCCGGTTGAGTAACCTCGAAGACGAGATCGGGGTAAACCCATGAGATCTCTCCCCGAGATATGGTGAGTGGGATGAGTCCACTCACGTTGTCACGAGTAGGTGGTAGGTTGACCACCTCCATTGTCGCCTTTGGGATGGGGACGAAGCCATCTTGTGTTGTGGTCGGCGGCAAGGTGTCGAATTAGAGCGACACCAGATTGGCCGAGATTGTCTTCTCCTCATAGTCGACGGAGATAACATTCGCATTGATCATGCGCTGGATGTAGTTCTTGAGGACGTAGCAGTCTTGAGTTGGGTGTCCGATAAACCGATGGTAGTGACAGTACCTCGGATTGTCCACTCTCTGAACCTCGTCGGGACGCTTCGGGTCCGGCAATTTGATCTTGTCACCTTGCTTCAGTATCTCAAAGAGTTGCAAGGTGTCTTCGTCGTTGAAAGAATAGACCTCCTTTGGCCTCGACGCAAGCGGAGGCTTCTGAGTAGGTGCTTGTGCACCTTTGGAGGCATTGACAGTCAGCGCATGTTTCCCCGTCGTCTCACGTCCAGGGTTGTTGGCAGCAGGCCATTTTCCCTTGTCTTCAAAAGCAGGGAAACTGACTCCCAGAAGGCGAGCATTGGGTGCCTTCTTTTCAGCTGCTTCAGCCTCAATGATCAATAAGCTCCAATCGGGAGGAGGAGTGGAGTTGAGCCAGAGCTTGATCGCAGGTAGCATGTTCATGCTGCAGGAGGAGAGGAATGCATGTTCTGGCATGCCCAGGGGCAGTCTGAAATAGGCTTGTCGAAAACGTTCGATGAATGCTCGAACCGTCTTCTTCTCCTTCTGACGCACCTCTATCAGGGACGCCATTGTCATGTCTTTCCCTCCGTCGTAGAAACGATCGAGGAAGAGACGTGTCAAGTCGTCGAAGGAGGATATGGAGTTGTCGGGGAGACTGCAGTACCAGTCGTAAGCCACTCCTTTCAGTGCCCCAACAAACAGGCTGGTGAGTAGCGCGTCTTCCTTCAGGAGATGTCCCGTTTGAGACTGGAAGTATGTCAGACAACGGCGTAGAGAGTCCTTCCCATCGTATGGCGTCAATGTTTGCAGTTTATACTTGTGAGGATAAACCACTTTGTTCCATTCGAGGGGATATGGTTGTGGGATCCCCATCTTCTGGCGCTCCTCCTGTCTATTCTTCGACTCGAAGCGCTCACGCAAGTCCCTAATCATCTCCACCACATCTTCTGTGGAGCTGGGAGTCGGACAAGGTGGTACAGTCTGAAGCTGTATATTCGAAGGTTCCGACACTCGTGGTGCTTCGCGGCAGTCGGTATTCAAGGATGCCCGTTGAAGGGGCACACTTGATTCCCCGTTGGCTCCTGGGTCCGGATTGGTGGAAGGTGCTCTGGCCAAAGCTGACCGTATCTCGAACACTGCTTGAGTCAGTGTCTGTATGGAGGCAGAGAGAGTTTTGAGTCCTCCCTCCAAGGTATCCATGCGCTGAACGAGATCTGCTGGTGGCGCATCTGACTCCGCATCATCACCTCTTGTCATGTACACCGTCATGACGTGACTGGAAGTGGATGGATCGGTTGAGGCTTCGCTTTCAGCCTCGCTCTCTTGTAGAAGAGGAGATTCTTCCGGAGCTTCGTCTTGGCTACACCCATCTATGTTCTGGAGGATGTCTTCGTCTACGGGATAAAGATCCACAGGGGCTTGACTACCTCCAGCCATGTTCGGGAGGCTGACTTCGTCTTCGGGATGAAGATCTGCAGGGGCTTGACTACCCCCAGCTATATCCTAGAGGATGTCAAGGGCTTGACTACCCCCAGATTCCTCTGAGATCTTTTTTCTCCCCCGAGTGCCCTCAAACACTCCTGAGGATGGGACAGTCGTCTTGGTTTTCCTCAGCTGGCTCTTGGATGAGGACGAGGTCGAGGAGTTGCCAGTCGCCTTCCGAATTGATGGGGAGTTGGAAACTATGTTGCAAGAAGCAACTTTTAGTTCTGGCTCTTCTTCAGTTGACACCTTCTTCCCGAGGCGATGTTGGAGGGGCGTTGATGATTGCAGCCGCTGGAACACGGACTGCCTTGGTAGGACTGCTGTCTTTCAACAACAGTTGATGGTGACTACAGTAAAGGTGTGCCCTGTGAGGGGCATATTGTACTTGTTAGTTGACTCTCCTGATCAGCATTTGTGAGTGATCACGTTACGCAGATCGTTGGAGGAGAGTGCAACCTTCACACCCCCATCAGGCGCATGGCAAGGCCAAGCGCCGGGGTGTTCAAATAAATGCTGCACCCCCTGATCCGACGCAAAAGATGCGCCCAGATCAATAGTGGTGGAACAACATTTAAAGTGACTTGAACCAGCCTCAGACGTACAACCAATGAAGGCGCGGGGGTTCAAGAGCACTGAGTTTGCCTTGCACGACTTGGTTGCGAACGCAGCAGATGCGCCCAAGTGTGATAAGGACTTTGAAGGTCGTCTCGTTCGTGGCACGGAAGCACCCGAGTCAACCTTGTGCAGTTTACCATTGCCAGCGCGCATGATTGTGAGCGTATGTCTCTGGCTCACTGCTGGTATAGAACATTCGAGGCGCATGGCCCGTGAGGCCTTGGACTTCTTCGTACCAGCCCGCTGGGCCGTATAGTACTCAGAGTCCAAATTCTCCTCGCCATGACAGTGAGTGAGTCTGTCAAAGACAGATGCCTTCTGTGGCGCATCAGAGTTAATGCGCGGGACGTTAGCTGTGCCCCTGCTCTGTCGACGCATCTTCCTCGTCTGAGAGGAAGATAGTCGGGGAATGTGGTCAGCTCCACGTTTTCCCGAGAGATGCGCTGCACCGGTGGGCGCATCTTGGCTGCTGAGGACGTCAGCGGGAAGGGTAGGCTGCATCGGCACATCCCCTTCGGTGGTGGTGCCAGGGGCGTCGACCTTGCGCACCCAGACTTGGCGAGTCTTCTTCGGCTTCGGAAGCCGCTTCGAAGGACTTGTACTGCCTTCAGAGATGAACTCCTCATACGCCTGTTGATTGAGACGTACGACCAGCGTCTTGTGGGAGGATCCCACCTTCACGTCGTCAGATTGTGACACAGCTTTCTCAACAGAGGAGAAAGAGGTCCCTAGCAGGGTCGCCAGCTTGTTTGCCATTAAAATCTTTTGATTGCAATTTCAATTACAAACTGAACAGTATTACAATGTAGGACTTATATGTAGTCCTAGGAGTACACTTTTGTTTATCTGGGTCCCTGTGTCGATGTAGCGAGTGGTAATGCGTTGACTCCGTTGACGATCTGACGACGGTTCTCGGTTCTCTGAAGGTCTGAGTTGCTCTGGGTGCTGGAGCTTGCGGAGAGGAAGAAGACGTTGAGTGTCTGTATCTGTCTCTCTGTGTGTGTGTATGTAGGTCTCTCTTCGTGTGGAAGAAAGAGATGATCCCTCTATTTATAGCTTGCAGGCTGGCTGCTCATGCGCACATATGTAGGATGCGCCTGTACGTGGGGACGCCACGTGGTTGAAGCTGCGGAAGGTGCATGGATGATGCACCATCATTTGTGGGTTGAATCCTTCATGCTGCTTTTATGGACTGGCACATAGCAGGGGAGAGGATCTTTCTGTTGCTGAGATCTTGGGTGATTAGCACCCCTTCATAGGTTAAATTGAGTCAAAGGACACGTGGCGCGTGTCCGTAGCTCAAAGATCTCGGATTTGGTGGAGGGTAATCTGATAGGATACGCCTGGGATTGGGCAGATGAGAAGACTTTGGCTCGCAACCTTCAGGAGTTACGAACCAGTCTGGGCGCATGGCTTTTGAGGCGCATGCGAGGCTTCAGTAGCGACTTGACCTCTGTCTTTAGGGATCAGAGGAAGGTCCGAGGCGCATGGTTCTTGAAGCACATGCAGAGGTTTTGGATGCATGGCTGCGAAGGTGCATGCGAATGGCTGGGCGGCCACGTGGCTTGTAACCGCTGGAAGAGATTAATGATGACGCTGACGTCAGCGGTGCTTTATTTTCTGTAAAAGCTATTGCTGCTCTGTCATCGGGGCATGGCTGCTGCCATGTCAGACTTCAGCATTTAATATTCTTTAACGGGTGATGGGCTGTTGAGTAGGCGCATTGATCCACGTTCTACTGGGCGCATGGGTCCATGTTGATTAGGACGCATAGATCTGTGCTTTGTTGGGTGCATCCATACAGGGTGCCGACGGGCACGTCTGTACGATACGCGATGTCTGACCGGCACATCCATTTGTATAACGCGTCTTTATTGGTCCGACTGTTGCGTTCCTCGAGTGCTTTAAATAGCCGTTTTGACTTGGCCGAATTCGAAGCGTCAGGTTCATCACCATAAATGCAAATTCATTGCATGGGATTCGGAGAGCCCGCCACTTGGCACATGGGTTTGATTTGCCCGGCCTATAAATAGCAGCAAGGAGAGAGTTTGCTTCTCGTTCTCTCACGTCTTCCCGAATGAACTTATTTGCTCGAGGACATTCTGTTGACAAGATGCTCCCGAGGGTGAAGATGCGAAGAATTGTCCTCATTCATGCACTTGAAGGTGACAGTTACATCCAAAAGTCAGAATCGAGGGCTTCTGAGGTAAGCGGAAGGTGCATGTTGCATCCAAAGATCGAGATGATCGAGTCCTGTCTCCGTTATGTTGGAAGAGCCGCAGATCAGAATTGTGGTGCTTCCATCTTTCTTGGGCTTTGGAGAGCTCTTCCTCCTGCTAGAGTGGGGTGTTGCCCACTCTGGTTGTGTTGAAAGCTGCTCCTTTTGTCGCAGTTCAGAATTACGGTACTCTCCTCTTCCTTGGGCTTTGGAGAGCTCTTCCTCCAGCTAGAGTGGGGTTGATCGCCCACCCTTGTTTTGCTCAATAAATGCTTCATTAGTCGAAGCACTTGATTCGAAGTAGAGCGCATATGCTGAGACTTTATGATGCGCATAGCTGAGACGCTGAGATAGATACGCCTGACTGAGACGCTGAAGTGATGCGCCTGACTGATGATGCGCCTGGCAGGAGCGCATGGCAGTTTGCTGTGCCTGGCTGTAGTCTTTGGATCTTTCTTTTTGTAGAAATTCGCCTTTGTAAAGCCTTTTTTAGACATGTAATAGACTTTTATATGAAATAAAAATCTTCTTTTGATGTCTATACTTTTGTTGTCTTGCTATGCCAAGTACTTCGTTTGAGCTTCATGGCGCATGAAATGTTAGGCGCATAGGAATGCTGGCCTATAGATGCGCCTGAAATTCCATGCTGCTACATTAACAACCCTATGTCCAGGACCAACCCCCTAACCTGCTGGATCCACCTCCTCTCTCACACGTTCCCACTCCCTCCCCCTTTTTCTCTCAGCCACTTCCTTCCCCCTTAATTCCCTTCTACTACTCATCTCTAAATAGCAAAAGGAAAGAAAAGAAAAGAAGAAGAAGAAGACAAGCACACACAGCACCCCCTCTACTCATAACCTTCCCCATTCCTCTATAAGCCTCTTACCGCCATCATCATCAAACTCATCATCATCATCAACAACTCCCCATCCCCAAGCCCTAGCCTACGCCACACCGACCGAAGCTTCTTCCCGTGCTCCCCCGACGACCCCCGAGCCCCGTCGTGCCCGTCTGGCCCGCGCCTTCCCGACGACCCCCTGCCCCGGCCAGCGCTGTCCGCCCGGGCCAGCGTCCCTCCACTGTCCAGCGTATTTGTGCGCTGTCCGATGTGTTTCCCAATCTGATGTCCCTGTGCGCCGTCCTCGCGCACGCTACCTGACGCTGTCCGTACTTTCCGGTACCTATCCCGCTGCCCGCACGAATTATTTTCCTCTATTTCTTGCATCTGAGAGCTCTAGCCGACCATCTGAGGTATAATTCTGTGTTCCTGTGTCCCTCCCGTAGTTAGTCGGTGATGACGCGGTCCCGACCCCGACGCGGGGATCGGTTTTACTAGTTGCGCTAGGGGATACTTTTTTATAGTTTGGCTCGGATGAGTTCTGTGGATTGTTCCTGGTTGGTATGCTTGGCTAATATTTTCCTTTGGGTTAGTGATTATTATTTGATTTCGGAATTTAGTATTCTGTGGTTTACTTGTGTATGTTGTAGGTTTATTCCTTTTTGAATTGATTATATTTTCCTGTGGATTATATTCGTCTTGGTGTTGGCTTTGTGTTGTCTTCCTGGTTTGGGATCGACTGTTTTGGTGTGGTGCGGTACCACCTCGTGGCTAGGTTGTCCTAGTTACAGAGGAGGGGCTGCCCAAATTTTCAGTAAAATCTTTCAAATTATTATTATTAATTAAGTTCATTAAATTAAAACCTGTTTTCATACCCGGTCTTTGTAAATGATTTCCAAAATTGGTTTTGTTGGTTTGGTTTTGCGAATTTTATGAGTTTTGTATCCCATGTTAGGCGACGACCGTATCGGTCGGATGAGCCTCGGCAAAACGCAAACGCTACAGGATTTCCTGTACGTTGAGGCGTAAGCCAGCAACGTGAGATTGCATGACCAAGTCTGAGACGCCTGTTTTCGCTAAATTATATTTAATTTATATTATGTTTTATTTTTAGAACTTGTTACTGGCCTTTAGTATTTTGGGTGCAGGGCCTCGGCCTTCTGATTGGACCGCTTCACGGCACTCAAAGCTCGCTTCAGTATTTTAAAATTGTTTTACTTAATTTGTTGTAAGGGCATAAGCCCAGCTTTTCTTTTATTTTATGTGGCCCTGTAATTGTGTAGCTTAGGTTTTCTATTTTATTTTCTGGGTTTTTTAGATGGCGTAGCTAGGCGCATAATTATAATTGGATATTAATTATTTTGTATAAATTAATAAGGATTTCTTACATTTAATTAAAGTGAATAAATTACTAGTAAATTAACAAGTTCATGTTTTTATCATTTAAAAAAAATTTAGTTATATATATATATATATATATATATATATATATATATATATAAAATTAAAATACAAAGTTTTGCCAATTAATCTGTAATTGTCATTTTCTCCAATTAAATCAGTAATCGGTTATTCTGTAAATTGATAATAAATATAGTTTACGACGTTAGACGAATTTCGGTAGATTAATTTAATAACTTAAAACCTGACTAGGGACTGTTTCTAGACATTGCAACTAACACACCTAGATATGGTTTCCTCTATGGTTCTAAGTCAGGGTTCTCAACTGTAGGGTTTCGAGGACGTATTTGACTTCCTCCCCGGTACCGACATCTTGTTCCAGTCATTAACAAAGGCAAGTTACGGTTATGTTTTCTTGCATTTTAATTAGTAATTGTCATGTTGCATTCTTAAACCACATTGCTATACGGAACTCTCTTCTTGAGTTCGATTATTGATTGTGGGGATATTAGGGGAGTAGTGTAGCATTTATGACCAATACTCTCATATTGTATTATTGTACGAGCTTACCCCTCTTACACACGGGGATAAGCCGTATCGCATCGCTAGGATGCTATTGTACAACCCAAGCCGGTCGTAAACGTTACCTATTCAAATCACATTGTTTCAAATACTGAATTGCTGAAAATTGTTGAAAAATATTGTTCAAAGTATTTTAACTGTTTAAAATTGCATCTTTCCATTATTATTTAGAATGTCGGATTATGTACCCGTACTTGCTCCTTTTCTGACTGGATCCCCCCAATAGGTGATATTGATGATGCTGAGCTATTGTTCAATAGCTACTATGACCCGGTATTATACCCTGTGGTGTTGCCAGAGTCCCCCTTGGAGGATGCAGAACCTGAGGCCGATGAGCCGACCATTTAGCTAGTTGATTTCCAGTTATCTAGTTTTATTGTGTTGGAGTTTGTAGATTTTGAATTCAGTATTTTATTTCAATACTTTCATTTCCAGTTGTACTTCTCTTTGTTGAATATTAAAAGTTTTAAAACGTATATTCGTGTTGTGACAAATGTATAGTTGTTGTTGAAGATTATTGCAACTAGGAACAGCTTACTGTCGCCGTCTCACAACGGTGTAGGCTGGGCATGATCCGATTCGACCCAACAATTTGGGATCGGATCGTGACATGTTTTTAGTGGTGGCCCATGCATGGCTCTGATCAACAACTTAGGTAAACATATCTAGAAACAATTAGAACACTAGAACATTGATTTGTCACAACATTGGTCCGAATTATATATATATAAATATTTTTGTTTGATTATAGACTGGTAGGATACCTTGCTTATGTATTACATCCTAAACCTTCCAGAGTATGGCCAAAGGAAAGACCACCCGCTCCGGCCCTGCTAACGATGAGGTGTCATCTACCAATCACACCCCACCTCCTCAAGCACGCCCGGATCCTCCTCCTTTGCAGCTGACTGACCGTCCCCATGCTGCACCAGCACCCCGCGCCGTTTACGCTACTACAGCTCAAACGGCAGAACCTGTACCTCCACGAACTGAGCCGCAGTCCCTTGCGGTAGTGGCCACACCAGCTGCCCCACCAGTACCGGTGGACCCCACCTGTACCGGTGGACCCCACCTAGCTCGTAGGCTTGCTACGAGGAGTAGTGGAGGCCCAGAGAGCCCAAGCTGAAGCCCATCGCGAACAGACCGCGATCATGAGAGAAGGCATGGATAATGCCCACAACGTGGCTATGGCTGCCCTCGAGAGAGGAGGAGCAGCTCAATCGGAACCAAGGCCTGCTAAGGTAAACATAAATCTAAGAGTTAATTTATGTATCATTAAGGCCATTCAATTTGATAGAAGACATATTATTATGTGAAGGTCGGCAATATCGAAAACTTTAAGAAGCAGGACCCTCGACCCTTCAAAGGAACCGAAGGAATCATCTATGCCGACGAATGGCTCGACATCATGGAGCGTCTCTTCAGCGTCGCTCGACTACCCGACGACCTCCATGTCGAAGCAGTAGGACTCCAGCTGCGAGATGTAGCAAACACCTGGTATCGAAATGAACCCCGACTCCAGGACAAGCAGCTTGACTGGGACACCTTCAAGAGGTTGTTTCGCAGAAAATTCTTTCCAACATCAGAGTTGCGGGAGATGGAAAGACGGTTCCAGGATCTGAAGCAAGGAAACATGACGGTTGGAGAGTATGCGGCAGAGTTCGGCCGACTTAGCCGCTTTGCCAAGAACTTGGTTGCTGACCCCGCGGATCGTACTGAGAGATTCAGGTATGGACTAAGAGAAGATATTCGTACCCCTGTGATCGCAGGCGGCGCCAAAACGTACGAGAAGATCCTGATATGAGCTCAGGATGTTGAGAAGAGCCAGCCTCCTCGTTCAAAAAGGGAGTATCCTGGAACTAGCAACTTCCAGAGTAACCAGAAGAGGCCCAACGTCAACAACCACAACAACAACAGGCCTTCTCACCACCACCACCAGCACCATCAGGCAAGGACCATTGACAGAGCGCCTCAGAAGCAGATCCCTGTCTGCGACTTCTGCAAGAGGCCAGGACGTCATGCGAACATCTGCAGGAAGAAACTGGGACACTGCCTAGTTTATGGGTCTGCCACCCACCAAGTGAGGGACTGCCCCAACGCATTCACCCGGACCGGAGCAACTCAGCAAAGAGCTCCTCTACCCACTCAGCAACAGCAGTTCGGGCAACATCAATAGAAGATCGGGCGAGCTTTTGCCCTAGCAGCAGACGAGCAAGAACCAGAGCAGGAACCCACCGCTGATGTCATCACAGGTTCCATTTATGTGTTTTCACATCCTGCTCTAGTATTATTTGATTCGGGTGCATCACACAGTTTTGTATCATCAAAGTTCATTTCTGCACACTACCTAGTTACGGGATTTAGCAAGATGATATGTAGGGTTATGACCGGTGGTAGACCCATACCCATCACCGAGACATGTAACTACCCCATAACTATCTCAGGCCACAAATTCTTAGCACCCTTACTTGTGATGCCCTTACCCAACTATGATGTAGTCCTAGGGATGGACTGGTTAAGTGAGCAGCATGCGCTGATAGATTGTCACAGAGGATGTGTAATCTTCAGCCCACCAAGAGAACCGGAGTTTGAAATCTCTCGAGCTCCGGAAGACATGAAGAGTGTTACCTACTCCTCTATCACCGAAGAACCCGGGCCTCCTCACCCTATCATAGCAAAATTCATGGACGTCTTTCCTGATAGTCTTCCGGGATTGCCCCCAGACCGAGGTGTGGAATTCACCATCGACCTAGTTCCCGGCTCTTCTCCTATTTCTCGAGGATGCTACAGAGTCAACCCCAAGGAGACAAAGGAGATGAAGGACCAGATTGACGAACTGAAGGCCCAGGGATTTATCAGAGATGGAGCTTCACCCTGGGGAGCGCCAGTTTTGTTCGTGTCCAAGAAGGATGAAACCGTACGGATGTGCATTGATTACCGGGCGCTGAACAACGTCACCATCAAGAACAAGTACCCTCTGCCCCGGATCGATGACCTGTTTGATCAACTGAGTAAAGCTAAGGTATTCTCGAAGATAGATCTCAGGTCTGGCTACCATCAAATCAAGGTTAGGAAGGAGGATATTCCAAAGATGGCGTTCAACACCAAATATGGACAATATGAATTTTTGGTCATGCCGTTTGGACTGACGAATGCCCCTGCGGTATTCATGAACCTTATGAACAAGGTCTTCCATGAATACCTGGATCAATTTGTTGTTGTTTTCATCGATGACATTCTGATCTACTCGAAGACCGAAGAAGAGCATGAAGAGCACCTGAGGAAAGTTTTGAGAACTTTAAGAAAGGAGAAGCTCTATGGTAAGCTATCTAAATGCGAATTCTTCTTAGACAAGGTAGATTTTCTAGGCCATGTTGTCACAGGAGAAGGAATTTTGGTGGATCCAATGAAGATAGCTGCTATTGAGAAGTGGACTGCACCAAGTTCAGTTGTAGAAATCAGAAGCTTCTTGGGCTTAGCTGGCTACTACCGAAAATTTGTAAAGGACTTCTCCAGGATTGCTGAGCCGATAACGAAGCTCACCAGGAAGAACGAAGAATTTGTTTGGTCTGAAGCTTGTCAGTCAGCATTTGAGAAACTGAAGAAGAGACTTACAACGGTGCCGATACTTGCGCTACCCTCAGGTACCGACGGTTTCTCAATATACAGTGATGCTTTCGGTAAAGGATTGGGCTGCATTCTTCAACAACACGGGAAAGTAATTGCTTACGCATCTAGGCAATTACAGACTCATGAGAAGAACTATCCCACGCATGATTTGGAGCTTGCAGCGGTTATATTCGTATTGAAGTTGTGGAAGCACTATCTCTATGGAGAGAGAGTGGAAATATTTACAGACCACAAAAGTCTTAAATATGTTTTCACTCAGAAGGAGCTGAACATGCGATAAAGACGATGGCTGGAGCTGATGAAAGATTTCGACATCAACCTGCAGTATCATCAGGGTAAGGCTAATGTTGTTGCAGATGCACTTAGTCGATACCCGATGGCGATATTCTTGACCAAGGAACGGCACTTGCTGAAAGACATGGAAAAGCTTGGACTGGAGATTGTACTGCCCGAAGAAGAAATGAATAAACTGGGAAGAGAAGCCATTGTACCAGGAGCTGATTCATCAATGATGCAGTTGCAAGTGTGTTCAAGTCTAATGGACAGAGTTAAGGAGACACAATTCCAAGACGAGACGCTTTACAAACTCAGAGATCAAGTGTTGGCAGGAATACTTGAAGGATTCTCAATCGCCATCGACGGAGCATCGAAGCACGGTACGAGGCTTTACGTACCAACTGGCGAACTGAAAAACGAGCTGATGCAAGAAGCGCACCAGTTGCAGTATTCCATACATCTAGGAGCTAACAAAATGTATCGGGATATGCGTACTATTGTGTGGTGGTACGGAATGAAGAAGGACGTATCCAGGTATGTAGCTAGATGCTTAATTTGTCAACAAGTGAAAGCTAGCAGACAGAGACCAGCAGGACTGTTACAGCCGCTAGACATCTCGGAGTGAAAATGGTAACACTTGACGATGGACTTTGTGTCAGGACTACCTCGATCCCAAGGAAGGAAGGATGCCATTTGGGTTATCGTGGACCGACTGACGAAGTCAGCCCACTTTATTCCCTTCAAGGTGGGTCTATCCACCGAGAAGTTGGCGGCATTGTACATGCGGCACATCTACCGGATTCATGGAGTTCCGATAAGTATCGTATCTGACAGGGATACCAGATTCACCTTTCACTTCTGGAAGAGCTTGCACGACAGTTTGGGAACGCAACTGAAGTTCAGCACCGTCTACCATCTCCAGACTGACGGACAATCGGAGAGAACAATTCAGACGCTAGAAGACATGCTGAGATCTTGCGTCTTAGAATTTGGAGGGTCTTGGGAAGACCATTTGCATTTGGTAGAGTTCTCCTACAACAACAGCTACCAAGCTAGTATCGGTATGACTCTGTTCGAGGCACTTTATGGACGTCGTTGTCACACTCCACTTGCTTGGGACGACATAGGAAAAAGGGTATTGCTTGGACCTGAGATGGTGACCGATGCAGCAGAGAAGGTAAAGATGATTAGAGACAAGCTCAGGATTGTCCAGGACAGAAAGAAGCATTAGGCCGATAGCAGCCGACGGCCGTTGGAGTTTGAAGAAGGTGACAGTGTGTTCGTGAAGATCTCCCCTACCAGAGGAACCATCCATTTCGGCAGAGCAGGAAAGCTAACCCCCAGGTTTATCGGTCCTTTTGAAGTACTGAACAGGATTGGAGAAGTAGCTTATCGGGTGGCTCTACCCCCAAGTCTCGAAGGCGTCCACAACGTCTTCCATTTTTTACATCTGAGACGCTACATCCTGGACCCAAGCCATATCTTGGATCATTCGGAGCTGGAGATTGGACCCAGCCTCACAGTGCCAGAGAAGCCAGTGGCGATATTAGACAGAGGAGAGAAGAAAACCAGGAATTCTGTGACGGCGATAGTCAGAGTTATGTGGTGGCACAACTCCCCAGGCGAGTCTACCTAGGAGTGAGAAGACGAGATGCGGGAACAGTATTCGTATCTGTTTGAAACTTGAGGTAACCCCTAACCCTGCCTTTAATTTCGAGGACGAAATTTTCTAAGGAGGGAAGGTTTTGAAACCCGTTTTCTGGAATTTAGATTAATTATTGGATCTTATGTTTGCAGCTTAGTTTAGTTATTATTATTACTATTATTATTAATATCATATTTATTATTATTATTATTATAGTTGGATCAGAAAAACTGTATTTTCAAAATTAATTATCGGATCTTTGATTGCGCCCTGTTTCGATCCCGTGCCCGGGGTCCTACCCCGAGTCCGAACACCAGATCCCATTTTCCGAACCCATCTTTGAATTTTCTATTAAACCTGAAATTATATAAAATGCATTACTCATTATATCTACACACACACACACACACGCGCACACACACACACACACACACACACACACACACACACACACACACACACACACATATATATATATAGTTGGTTTAAATAAGAAATAAATAAAACTAAAACCTATTAACTACCCCATGACCAGGACCAACCCCCTAACCCGCTGGATCCACCTCCTCTCTCACACGTTCCCACTCCCTCCCCCTTTTTCTTTCAGCCACTTCCTTCTCCCTTAATTCCCTTCTACTACTCATCTCTAAATATCAAAAGGAAAGAAAAGAAAAAGAGAAGAAGAAGACAAGCACACACAGCACCCTCTCTACTCAGAACCTTCCCCATTCCTCTCTAAGCCTCTTACCGCCATCATCATCAAACTCATCATCATTATCAACAACTCCCCATCCCCAAGCCCTAGCCCAGGCCACGCCGACCGGAGCTTCTCCCCGTGCTCCCCCGGCGACCCCCGAGCCCCGCCGTGCCCGCCCGGCCATCGCCTTCCCAGCGACCCCCTGCCCCGGCCAGCGCTGTCCGCCCGGGCCAGCGTACCTCCACTGTCCAGCGCGTCCGTGCGCTGTCCGGTGTGTTTTTCGATCCGATGTCCCTGTGTGCCGTCCTCGTGCACGCTACCTGACGATGTCCGTACTTTCCGGCACCTATCCCGCTGTCCGTGCGAATTATTTTCCTCTATTTCTTGCATCTGAGAGCTCTAGCCGAGCATCTGAGGTATAATTCCGCGTTCCTGTGTCCCTCCCATAGTTAGTCGATGATGACGCAGTCCCGACCCCGACGCGGGGATCAGTTTTACTAGTTGCGCTAGGAGATACTTTTTCTGAGTTCGACTCGGATTAGTTTTGTGGATTATTCCTGGTTGGTATGCTTGGCTAATATTTTTCTTTGGGTTAGTGATTATTATTTGGTTTCGGAATTTAGTATTATGTGGTTTTCTTGTGTATGTTGTAGGTTTATTCCTTTTTGAATTGATTATATTTTTCTGTGGATTATACTCGTCTTGGTGTTGGCTTTGTGTTGTCTTCCTGGTTTGGGATCGACTGTTTTGGTGTGGTGCGGTACCGCCTCGTGGCTAGGTTGTCCTAGTTACAGAGGAGGGGCTGCCCAAATTTTCAGTAAAATATTTCAAATTATTATTATTAATTAAGTTCATTAAATTAAAACCTGTTTTTATACCCGGTCTTTGCAAATGATTTCCAAAATTGCTTTTTTTGTTTGGTTTTGCGGATTTTGTGAATTTTGTATCCCTTGTTAGGCGACGACCGTATCGGTCGGATGAGCCTCGGCGAAACGCAAACGCTACAGGATTTCCTGTATGTTGAGGCGTAAGCCAGCAACGTGAGATTACATGACCAAGTCTGAGACGTCCGTTTTCGCTAAATTATATTTAATTTATATTATGTTTTATTTTTAGAACTTGTTACTGGCCTTTAGTATTTTGGGTGCAGGGCCTCGACCTTCTGATTAGACCGCTTTACGGCACTCAGAGTTCGCCTCGACATTTTTAAATTATTTTAATTAATTTGTTGTAAGGGCATAAGCCCAGCTTTTCTTTTATTTTCTGTGGCCCTGTAATTGTGTAGCTTAGGTTTTCTATTTTATTTTCTGGGTTTTTTTTATGGCGTAGCTAGGCACATAATTATAATTGGATATTAATTATTTTGTATAAATTAATAAGGATTTCTTACATTTAATTAAAGTGAATAAATTACTAGTAAATTAACAAGTTCATGTTTTTATCATTTAAAGAAAATTTAGTTTTATATATATATTATTAAAATACAAAGTTTTGCCAATTAATCTGTACTTGTCATTTTTCCCAATTAAATCAGTAATCGGTTATTCTGTAAATTGATAACAAATATAGTTTACGACGTTAGACGGATTTCGGTAGATTAATTTAATAACTTAAAAGCTGACTAGGGTCAGTTTCTAGAAATTGCAACTAGCACACCTAGATATGGTTTCCTCTATGGTTCTAAGTCAGGGTTCTCAACTGTAGGGCTTCGAGGACGTATTTGACTTCCTCCCCGGTACCGACATCCTGTTCCAGTCATTAACAAAGGCAAGTTACGGTTATGTTTTCTTGCATTTTAATTAGTAATTGTCATGTTGCATGCTTAAACCATATTGCTACACGAAACTCTCTTCTTGAGTTCGATTATTGATTGTGGGGATATTGGGGGAGTAGTGTAGCGTTTATGACCAATACCCTCATATTGTATTATTGTGCGAGCTTATCCCTCCTACAAACGGGGATAAGCCGTATCGCATCGCTAGGATGCTATTGTACAACCCAAGCCGGTCATAGACGTTACCTATTCAAATCACATTGTTTCAAATACTGAATTGCTGGAAAATATTGTTCAAAGTATTTCAACTGTTTAAAATTGCATCTTTCCATTATTATTTAGAATGTCGGATTATGTACTCGTACTTGCTCCTCTCCTGACTGGATCCCCCCCCCCCAATAGGTGATGTTGATGATGCTGAGCTATTGTTCAATAGCTACTATGACCTGGTATTATATCATGTGGTGTTGCCAGAGTCCCCCTTGGAGGATGCAGAACCTGAGGCCGATGAGCCGACCGTTTAGCTAGTTAATTTCCAGTTATCTAGTTTTATTGTGTTGGAGTTTGTAGATTTTGAATTCAGTATTTTATTTCAGTACTTTCATTTCCAGTTGTACTTCTCTTTGTTGAATATTAAAAATTTTAAAATTTTCGTATATTCATGTTGTGACAAATGTATAGTTGTTGTTGAAGATTCTTGCAACTAGGAACAGCTTACTGTCGCCGTCTCACAACGGTGCAGGCTGGGCATGATCCGATTCGACCGAACAATTTGGGATCGGGTCGTGACACCTTGGACCACGTTCACCCTCTTGCCTTTGTTGGTGCAGTCGCGTGCGAAGTGAATTCCACCGCACACGAAGCACTCGATCTTCCGCTTCGTCGGAGGCTTCGTAGGATACTTGTCCTTCGACGGGACTCCCTTTCCGTTGTTCTTTTTGTCTCCCCTACCGTTGAACTTGGTGGTGGCCTTTGCCTTGGGCTTGGGAATATCGCTCCGCCATTACTCCATCATCTTCTCGGTCGCTGCAACAACCGTGTTGAGATCTGTCACACGTTGCCTCTGCAACTCTTATGCCGTCCACGGTTGCAGACCGTCTAGGAAGAAGAACAGGCGATCTTCTTCGTCCATACTGGAAATGGAAAGCATCAGGCGGGTGAACTCCGCCACATACTCCTTGATAGACCCGGTGTGCTTGAGTTGTCGCAAGCTCCGCCTCGCGACGTACTCCACGTTCTCCGGGTAGAATTGAGACTTGACCTCCTTCTTGAGATCCTCCCAAATCTTGATCGAGTAGAGTCCTTTTTCTATCTCGATGTACCTGCGTCACCACCACAGCATAGCATCATTAGAGAAAAATAGGGACGCCATGTTTACCTTGTCGGTCTCATCTTCGATGCGAACCGTCTTCAGGTACCGCTCGACATTCTAGATGAAGTTATCCACCTCCTTCGTGTCTCGCACGCCGTTGAAGGATGTGGGTTCCGGATACTTCACCTTTTTGGCCGCCTCCCTCCTTGGAGATGTACCACCAGCAATGGCCTTCTCGAGGATCGTCGCTTTGGTTTTCAACTCCTCGTGCAGTTCGGCAATCTCCGCCTTGGTAGCCTTTTGTTCCTCCTTGAACTCGGCTTGCATCTCGCGGAGTTGCTCCCGAAACTGCGTCATCGCCGTAGCAATGTCAGTCTCCAACCCATGGGCGAGCTCATCATGGGCCGATTGGTTCTGCTCCACTTCATGCTCGACGGCCATTACGCCTTTCTCCAGCATCTCCACGCGGGACGCTAACTCGCCAAGGGCCCGTTCCATCGACGGCTTCTTGCTCTTACCCTTCCTCGAGGGCTTCGCCTTCTCCTTAGGCGATGCGGGTTGCTCCTCGTGGTGGACGATCTCGGACAAAGACATGACGACGATCGAACCTTTGCTCTGATACCACTTGTCACGGACTTAGTATTTTTGCTAGCACTTCATCCCATGCAGCGCACTATCTTCCTCTTCGAAGACTCGTGCAAGCCTTCCCAACACGACTTAGCTAAATTGCTAAGAAAAATAAGAAGAGTGGAGCAAAGATGAGACTCGTAAGAATTTCTATATTGCTTGGAGAATGCTTACAAGTTTTAGGTGGTGAGGAACAAATGAGGCCTCCCCCTTTTATAATGGCTCATAGAGCTTTACATGGAAACTTCTGGAAGGAATATTCCAGAGATTATACTTCCTGCCATAACTGGAACGACATATTCTAGGATTATTCTCTAGGGACATAAAAGAAAACTTCACGGGCCATCCAGAAGCATCTTGGGCCATCTAGAGTGATCTTGGACCTTCCAGAGAAATCTACCATCTTCTGGAGAGTTCTGCCATCTTCTGGGATGTTCTAGAAGCTTCCTGCATAACTTTGGTCCGTGGAAAAGTTATGCAACTTAGTCTCGGACGGAACACAGCATTTGGGACGTTACATCCGGGTCCAAGTCCCGTCTGTCCCTCCTCTGGGCCGCCCCTGGCCTTGGGTTAATCGGACCTAAAATATATAAGATTTGAGTTCGGACTCCGATATTTGTCTGGTATTAGCGCAACATTGCAACCCTTGTACCTACAAATTGAGAATCACAAGTTGAATCCTTGGAAACGGAGTTGGTCTTAAACTTGAGCTGAGCCAAAGAATCTACCATGGTAACACCATTGAAAGAATGTGAAGTACTAGGTACAAGTGCGTGCACAATGGAAATATTTGAATTCAACTATGTAATTTTATTCTCTCTCGCTATTGTTATAATAAATTCAAGGGTTATTTGCACTAACATTTCCTAATTTTTGGTTTATTAACCGAAACTTCTTTTTAAAAATAAATACACTAACATTTTCTATGTTTTATGTTTATTATACGGACATCCCCTATGTTTATAGGACTATTACACTAACCTCCCTTACAACATAAATGAGAGCTAAGAGAGGCCCGTATAATTATTTTCAAAGTAAGAGAAGTCCGTTTAATAAACCAAAAACATAAAAAATGTCAGTATAAATAACCCTAAGTTCAATACTAAGAAGATGAATGTACACAAATATAATAGGAATCTTGATGATTGGAGAAGCCAGACTTCTAGAATCTGTGATTTGGCCGTAACAAACATGATAAGAATAGATGGGTCAGAGAAATTAAGCATGAGAGAATATGACAACATTTACTACTTGGGCTTGGGCAAAGGTTTACCACTGGTAAAACAGCAAAGCCTGTATCACAAATTTTTGGGTCAGATTATTTGAATACCTGTAAGAAGCCATGCTAAATGGTAATAGAATATAAACCATCAGAAACAATCAAGAAGTAGAAAAGCATAAGACTGCTACGAAGACGAGAATATATATCAACAACAAAATTCAATGCACCACACTTGAAAGAACGAGCACAATCAGTGACTTATCGTAGTATACATAAGATTACCAATCCTCCAGTTTCTCTCTCTTTCAATGCACCACAAAGGAGTTTACATTGAGAACTTGTAGAAATATATGCACAACCAGTATTGCAAATTTAGTCATGTACAGTAATTTTATGAGCAAAACAATCTGATCAATGTGTTTCAGCTGAAGGATTGGTCAGAAGTTCTAGAGATTTCTGAAGGAAATCCACTGCGATCGCTACATCATCAAATGCAAGGGCACCAACAGCAAACCTCGCTGCCTTGTGAGCCTCGGCAATCTTCTCCACAGACGGCTGATAATTGGGATCATACTTGTAGGAGGGAGCAGCTGGGACTGGAGGAGCAACATGGTTCCCGATGCTACCAGAATCATAATTCATAGATGGTGACGAGTAGTTTGAGACAGAAGGAACTGAAGATTGGTGGGTGTAAGTTGTTGCATCAGTTGCACCATGGTAGTAGGAAGGCTGGTGAGTTGGAGCTGCAGGGAAGGTAGTCTCATGAAAGCTTGGGTAAGACTGAAAATTAGGGTATGAGTAGGGAGGGGGAGGGGTGGAATTTTCTGGATGATAGTTTTGAGGTGCAGATGGCTGGTCATTGGAGTAGGACTGGTGGTGGTAAGCTTGAGGGTAGGAAGAGATATCTGGACTATTAGATGGTGGAATCTGCTGATAATCACCGGGAGGGTAATCGGTGCCTGGGTAAGAGGAAGGTGATGCAGGTGGCTGCGACGAACCATGGTGGTTCACCCTGTCCAAAGGTTGAGATGACTGGTCAGCACCTGGATGCTTAGTTGTGAAGCTTCCACTTCGTCCCAGATTCATCCTGTCTGGAGCTTGAGATGATAGGTCAGCACCAGGGTAGCCAGTTGTGAAGCCTTCACTCTGTCCAGGATCCTGTAGAGAAAAAATAAAAAAGATCATCTCTGTAGCAGAGTTAACAATGTCCTTATAATATGTTGGTTATAGTAAATGAGAGTTAAAATTAGACCTTTTCTACAGGCCGAGTTGGAGTGTCAGCACCCGGATGGCTAGCAGAAAAACTCTGGCTTGGTCCGAGATCCTGAACATCCAAGACAAATGATGTGAAAATTATTAAAAGTCACATGCAGTTTTTGAAGTAGTCCATTTGTATCCTACCATTAACTAGATTCACTGACAAGTGACAACATTATGTAAATCGTATACAAACTGAGAAAGGCACAAACATACTTTCAAGTCATTCCTTCACATGGACTAGATACATTTCTGGACATGGTCAGTGACGACAAAAAAGTTGGAGAGTTTGTGATTCCTAATATATTATTCATGGGTAACAAGACTGCTTGCACTTTATCATACATAAAGTTGTAACTATGCTGATTAAATAATTGTATTACATATAGCAGGTATGACTTATCTACGGAAGCAGACATCCACATCAGAGTTGCTAAACCTCAATTCCGCAGATAGTAACCTTCTACACATCTTTCTCCACCGTCACAAAGACTTCATAACTTGTAACCAACAGAAGGTTAGTCACAGTACCTATTGGCCTCGTTTGGTTCCCAGAAAGGAAAGGAAATCAATTCCTTGGTGTTTCCTTTCCTTTGGGAAATTATAATCCCATCGATTTTCCTTTCCGGTGTTTGGAAATGCCAAGGAAATTGGAAGGGAAAGTGAATACTTAAAGGTGGGAAAGTGAATCCTTGCCCCATGATTCCGCCAACCAAACGAGGCCAATATGTATGTTGCATGGAAAGGGCTTGTGATGCCCCTGCAAATGGCCCGCCTAGACATTACCCGGGCATAGAACGTGACATGGTATCAGGGTTACCTAATGTATTTGTGTTTTCCACTGATATGAGAATGGGCCATTTTGTGGGCTGAGAAGATGGTGTTGCCTCTTTGAATGGGAGATTGTGAAATCCCGCAAAGTCTCATATTGGATACGGGATGAGAGTTTGATTGGTTTACATTTGAGTGATCTCGGTTCTCATGTGTACATATGCATTAACCATTTTTGTAAGTGGGCCAAGTGGTGTACATGTGTAGCGTATGAATGGGTCATGTCCCAATGGACCGTGGGCTGGGGAATGACAGGGGCACGCCATGATAAGGGACACTGCAACAGTTTTGGAGTGTCCATGTATATTTTTGGTGAGTCTGATGCATGACATGGGCACAGCATGGACTTTGTAGTGCTCGACTGCTTGGGTTTCTTGTTCATCTTTCCTAGCAATGTTTTCAGTTAGTCTTTGCTAGCAATGACATTACTCATGGGTAACAAGAATGCTTGCATTGTAGTGCACACTCATCTTATAGTAGTACCTAGGAATGTAAATAAATCATATTACATCTAGAAGTCATTATATATCTACCAATGTTGTACTGGGCACTAGGCGAGGCGAGACGACATGCCACCCGCCTCACCTAGGCGTCCGCCCAGGATCCTGCTGCAATTCTGCAATATTGTATACAACAGTTACAACTATAATTATACTATATGTAATAATAAGAGCAACAAATAACCTATATCAACATCAAGTAAGGATAGTAAGCAGTAAACAGTAAGCATAAAAGTAACACTAATAATAAGTTAATATCTCATAAAAGGTAGTAATCACAATTTAAAAAAAACTTGAAGCAGCAGCAGAAGAAGAAGATGCAACCTATGTTACCTGGACTCATGCACGGGTGTCGGGTACGGGTACATATCCAAGAGTCTGGTCCTTCAAAGTCATAATTGAAGGACACACGGACTCGGATAAAAATGATCCAAATTTTGGATACAGATACAGAAATATGACTAAGGTTTCATAAAAAGACAGCTAGTAATTATAAACTACTAGTAAATTTTACTAAACTAGTTGAATAAGTCCCTAAGGACCGACCCTTCAGTCCCCCTACTACTTTACTACACGTCTACTATATTAAAATAAACTATCTACATCACTATCACATTAAAATAAACTATCTACTTCACTACCATTCTTCCGATTGTTACCATGAAGGATCCGATTGTCACCATAGAGGACCAGATCTGGATTCCATAACCATACCCATGTCATGTTGGGTCGATACAGGTACTTCTCCTTAAAGTGGAGAGTCTGGGTAACATAGGATGCAGCAACAGAAATAAAAAAAAGTAAAGAAGAACAAAAAAAAAACAAATTTAAAACAGAAAACAAACAAAAAAAACTGAAGAAGCAGTAGCAGCAGAAAAAACAATAAAAGAAGTAACATACGTGGAGACTGGATTTCTTTCTTCTCTTTTCTTTTCAGCAATTAGCAGCAGCATCCTTTAGACAATAACCCTAAAGCTCAATCAAACGAGAATTTACATTTATACCCATCATAAAAAATCCGACTAAACCCGCATTTTTCCTCCTAAGCAACCCTAGGCAATCGTCTAGGTGCGTCTAAGCGAGCTTCGCCTCACCCAGAAGGATTTTCCTCTGGTCGAGGCGGAGTCCTCTCCAACATGCACGCCTAGGCGTCGCCTATGACAACATAGATATCTACTGAAACCCTATCCAATTAGAGCTGCCAAATCTCATTTCTCAGAGTCACTATATGACGCCACTCACCCCTGCCTCCCCCACACACCCATTGGGTTTACTAATAACCACATAGAAGTTTGTTTCAACGCCCATTATTGTTGGCAGATCTCTACACAAATATTAGGGGAAAATGCCCAAGTGGCAGGTTGCTTACCAACTTCCATGGAAAAACGGTTTACATAAACCGTACCTATAACGTACTTTATAAAACGGTTTACATAAACCGTACCGATTGTTACCATGGTGGGGGGGGGGGGGGGGGGGGGGGGGGGGGGGGGATGAGGGCCAAGTGGCATTTGTTTACCATTTTCCATAAAAAACAGCTCACAAAAACCCTAAGATAATGTATGTTGTCACAGCATTATTTTACCTCAAGATAGCTTAATGAATAGTGTCTCTAGTTAACATAGTGCGTCTTGTCAAAGTACTATAACATTATCTTATTATTTTTATTATTCTTTAATTTTCTTATGTCATGCTCGGAACATCTGATGCTTTTTTTTCCTCTTATGTCAAGTGGCAGTTTGTTTACCATTTTCCATAAAAAACAGTTTACAAAAAACCTAAAGATAATGTATGTTGGCAAAGCACTATTTTACCTAAAGATAGCTTACGCAAGGCACCCTTAAGGCGTGCGCCCGAGCGAAACGAGACACAAAATAAATAATAATAATATACATAAATAAATAAATTAGTAATGTAAGAAATAAAACCAAATAACATATTAAAACCAACAAAAATATATTAAAACATAACCAAGTGAATTAGCAGAGCAACAATAACACTCAACGGGACTAACAAGCATTTGTATTCTCCCTACCACGCTTTTAGTAAATTTTAGTTTTTCAAGTTCAACTGTAGCCAACTTTGGCAACCGTGGAAAGGACTACCTCCCTCCCACTTGTATGAGGTAAGGGATATCTCTCCGCCTCAATTTTTTTGTAAAAAACAAAAAAACACATAAGGCGCGTCTTTTCTTTATTGCGCCTTGCTGAAAGGCGCACCTTGGGTGCGCCCGGAGAAAGGCACCTCGCCTAGTGAGATGCGAGGCACAGATACTGCGCCTTGCTGTGAGGCGCGCCCGAGGCGTGCCTTTAACTACCATGATAGCATCTCTCCTCGACATAGTGTATCTTGTCAAAGTACTAATCATCTTAGTATTATTATTCTTTCATTTTCTTATGTCATACACGGAATATCTGATGCTTTTACTTTTCCTCTTGTTTATGCTCTGTTTTCTTCTTGATTTCTTTACGTTTTAATTTGATCTTGCTTTCAACCCCTTCATTGCTCACTGTCCAGAATCTTCTCCATTCTCTGTGTAACCCAACTTGTCCTTCTCTGGTTTGTTCTTCTTTTACCTTCCTCATGTTAAGCCATACCTTTAGTTCTTCCTACAACTCAAGTTTCTTGTTTTTGTATTGATATGATTATTTAATTGAACCCCAACACGCCCATTTTCAATATCTATTAGTCATATATTATTTATAAATATTATTTAAATAAGTTTGAATATATGTGTGCCTGGCCTTTGTGAGGCTCGTGCCTTCACCTCGCGCCTCAAGCCTAGGTCCACAACCACCTTCGCATCACGAAGCGCCTTTAATAACTTTGCTCTAAATACAAAGATTTTGCAACCGAAATATCAGATCAACTCTAAGGAAGTTGAAACATCCAAAGGAACACAACTACGAACAAAAACCTAAGGAGTCTTTCTGAACTTTGTATCAATCTACTAATTTGAGCTATAATTGTGGTCGGGGACACTAAGTTCGCACTTCGGTACATGTTGGGTCTACCCCTAGAAAGTTCTCAAAACAGAAACTCTAGGACACGTGCATTTGTATCTTTATCAGTACGAGTGTATTACGACATGAATGTTGAGCCAAGGTATGCCAGCATATTTTTTATGTTTATATAAAAGTGGACAAGTTTGTATGCCTTCAAAGTCCAGGCGAGCATGAACAACTAATTTCTAACGGACACAGAAGAACACATACACGAATGTCCCATATATTATAGGTTTAGAGTAGTAGGTTACACTCCTCCCAATATAACAAAAAAAATTGTTCTTCTGTAATACAGAGTTATATTAACTTCCATAACAGGAACTTATATCAAGAAGAAATGAGGACGAACAAACATAATAACTGAAACAAACAAACAAAAACAGTTCGTTCCCAAAGAATGCAAAGGTTCATTCCAGGAATAAGAAATGCAATATTCCATTCACAGTGGAATACGAATGAGTTAAGAAGCATACATATGAACTGGTTGGAGAACTTGAAGGGATTGACAGATCTTTCTCACCACCAGGAGGCCCTGGTTCTGGCTTTCGTCCTTCTTTTATAGCTTTTCTTATGTCTGCAGCTTTCCAAATGGCATATTTCAGCTTCTGTTCAATCTGTAAACAATCATAAGGATTTACTTGAGTCACTCTCACAAAATCAGTACACTACAGGTCAATTTGAACAGAGAAAATTATCTACGCTTGTGTTTCTTGAACTCTGTGGAAGGAAAGGAACTTATCCATTGAGCATACAACTAGTAACACAAAAATGAACTCACATCAGGCTGGAGGTCACCAAACTGAGTCAAAATCTCGAAGAAGATACTTGCAGCATAGAAGGTCTTTGCTGTGTTCCTGTAACATCAATTGAGCAAATTTTGCTATACATTTTTCGACATTGAGCAATTAACAGCATCTATATTGAATAGAAAGCAATAAATAAGGTAGGTGGTTAATACAAGTCAGCTCGTCCAGCCCTATCTTGCTTATCAGCCTTTGTGAACACATTAGAGGCAAATCCCTCCACGTAAAGGTTGTCTTCAGGGCCTAGGTTTATTGACTTTTTATCCTGAGATAAGCCAATCATCCAAATAAGGACAAATTTGAACAAGCCTCCAGTAATATTCTACAAATTTACATGTTTACACAAAACGAGGTTTATAATACTAAACATGCTTGGCTATAAATAGACGGAAACACAACTAATAGAAGCTATCTAGGAGAAAGAAAAAGAAAAAAGTTGAATGACTGCAATGATTGTCAATGCGAATGGGCTATCTTGAGTAATTGACAAGTTTAACTGGTTGGGACCATAGTTCGCAGCATCAAGAAAAGTTGAAAGAAAAAGGAAGTTTGAAACAATAGTTTCCACGCAATGATTAGGTTGTGCCAAAGACTTGACAAGTTCGAGTGTGTCAATAATATCTTATAACCATTACCATTTGTCGAAGTTGTATATCTACAAATTTACAAAATTAATCCACCTTAATATTATTCCATTCAGAACTATTTATTATGGTTGTACGTCTAAGGCAAGTAAATAATTAGTACTATTGTTATGCGGGTGAACGATTCAACAACCTTGAATATTGTTCCATCTAAAATAAAATATTATATAAATTTACATGTATCAAATATTTTTCAAGCTTTTTTAAATACCTATTTTATTATTTTTGGCTTCCAAAAACAAAGAATCATGTTGTTGAAACCATCAAGAGTGCTAAAAGTGCTAATATCGATACTCATAGAAAGGGTTCGAAACCGACCAGTACCGATACTGTGAAACTTGGTTGGGACATGCATCTCAAAGTAATTTTGTTGTTGATAGTGTTTGTCATAGCAACCAATTTGAAAGTTTTTTCAATTGTACGAATATCACTAGATGTAACAGACAGTTTGTTTATTAGTTTAATGATATCTTATTTATCATATTTAGATTGTGTTATTTATAATTGTTGATAATATGTTAAAGATTCGTAAGTAAAGGTTGATGGATTTCGTACTATCATGAGATGCTTTGGAAGGAAATATGAATACCTTATAAGCTTTACTCTAAACACTAGTTCCTGACCATAAGTTTACTAAGAGGGAATGGTTAAATCGAATAGGTTAGTATGCTCTGTGTTGAACTCATACGATAAGTACAACTGGTATCATAAGTTGTTGGTGTAGCTGACACCATAGCGAGACTACAAGTTCTCAGTCAGTTGAATGAGTTCAATAAACGAGACCAACAAAAAATTCCTAATGGATGATGTATGTTAATGTCAATAGGGATGTCCTTCATGTCAGTGGTGCAAATGGTCTTGACCTGAGGTTATTACGGTATCTATGCGTGTGCACCCACTCTTTGACTACTCACCTTTAGCAAACCCAAGGGATACGACGGCAATAGATTGGTGTGGTAAATTATTAGCAAACCCAAGGGATACGAAGGCAATAGATTGGTGTGGTAAATTATTCATAAAGGTAGTAAATGATCAATAAGAATCTATTTATGAGGGAAGAAGGGGGTGGGAAGGGATGCTCTTCCAATTTGTTGAAGAAAAAGAGAATGCTTGTCGAGAAAAAGAGGAGAGATGTGGGTGTGTGTGTTCGTGTGAAAATTGGGAGCAGTTGGCCCAATGGCATGCAACGCAGCCTGCATAAAGTCTCGTGCGTTACGTTCGGACATTGCAGAGAGAGCGAGAGAGAGAGAGAGAGAGAGAGGAGAAGGGTGTTACTTCCAGTTGTACGTAAATTTGAAGAATGTTTTTTTCAATTGCTTGTAATTTGATAAGGTTGTAGATTAATTTGCCAATGTTATTAAGGTTTTACTTTGCTTCCAGTATTTTTTTATGTTGCTAGTATGGGGTCGTTTGGTTGATTTTTTTAGAATTGGTTCTGCGATTTTGAATAGCCTTTTATTATTATTTTGGTTAAAATATTGGTGGTAATCATACCATGGTGTTCATATCAATTGCTTTTGGAATTTGGTCCATTGTTTGCCAAACAATGAGGTATTGTTTGGGAAGAGGAGAAAATGGAGGGAAGGAAAATGTTGAGAGGAAAATGAGTGGAAAATTAAAAGTATTAGTGTTTGGGAAGGGGGAGGGAAGAGGAGGGAGAGGATTTTGGGAGGAAAATGTATGCGGGTCCCACTCAAAAAATTTCTCCCAAAAGTGGAAGAAACATGGAGAAAGTTGAGAGGATTGTGGGAGAAATTACCCAACTACCCTTCAAAAAAGTTGGTATCATTTATGATTTGAAAAAATCAAGGATTGAATGGTAATTATCTCTCTCCACAAACAAATAAAATATTATTTTTAAAATTTTCCTTCCTCTATTTTTTGGTCATCCAAACAAGTGAAGGAAAAATTAACTTTACCTTTATTTTACTCTTCCTCCATTTTCTTTCCCCTCAAATTTTCCTCCCCTCCTCAAAAATGTTTCCAAACACTGTGTGAATGTTTGGAAGTGAAGTTCTAAATATCACTTTTACCCATTCTATCCAAACATAAGAAACCGTGAACCTATCCACTTACATAAGACAAAATAGTGTGTAACAGAACACAATAGGTAATTAACATGGGTGCATATGTGATGCATATGTAATGTTGCATCTACTACCTTCACACTTCCCCAAACTTCCATCCATCCAAAAAAGGCACTTTAAGAGCATCACCCATCCCAATTAATAGATTCTAGATGAGCTTGTTTTCAAGAATAGTAAGACTTAATTGGAGCTCCATGATGGTCATGTCCCAGGCTCCCAGCCACATGAGCTATAGCTTGGGCCTCAGAATTTCTACATTCGGAATGTAGGAACTCAAAGGCTAAATTTGGAGCCCCAATTTCTAGATTCTAGATTTTATACTATTTTGTGAAAAAAGAAAGAAAGAAACACATAGGTCTACATCCACTCGTCTCATTTGGGTCTCGAGATTTATTTTTTTACTATTCTCATACAAACCCAACACAATCTATATTTATTTTTTTATTACAAATTTGGGCCTCAAGATGTATTTTTGAGCTCCATCTACTAATGATGGTCTAAGGGGACAAAAAAATTATAACCAAACAAGAATTCTCAAAAACTTTTCAAAAAAGTGGATTTTGTAAAGTCACTTCTTTCACTTGACTCGACATGCTTGCAACCAAACACGCCCTAATTCAACATAATCTAGGGAGCAGGGACACTTAAAACATCGGTGCCACGAATAAAATCCCTAAAAACTCCTCTCTTTTGGATCCATTACATGCAACTTTATCATCTTAAAACATCAAAATCTGTTACGTGCCCATTCCATAGGCAGCTCAAGCTTAGTCAACATCAGAGTATGGGTCCAAAGGGAGCAGTAGCAGTTAGCATGAGGAAGCTAAGGGGAGTGAGCAATGGTTTGAGAAGTAATAGTACTTAGTATGACTAGCAATAGCAGGGAAGTATCAGAGCTGCCAAATATGGTATCAATTATTTTCTATCCAGATCAGCCAATCAGTTTGCCAGCTCATCTAATTAACATTGCCAGCTCAGCCAATCAAAGACCAATCAGGATTAGTCGGTTAGCCCTTTTAGTTACTGATTAGTAGTGTAATATCAGTCTATAAATAGGAGTAGAGGAAAGAATAGGGGAGAATTGAGTTGTTTCTTTCATTCCAGTTTTTCCTGCAGCTTTTTAGGATTTTCCTTTACAGATTGCTTCCTTCTACAATTTCGTTTGTATTTCCTTCAAATTACATATATGAAGCAAACCCTAGTTTATATTTCCTAATTCCTTGTCCTCTTCTTCTTCGTTTACTGCAATTTCCTTCGAATTGATAGCTAACTTCACTCGAAGTGCTGCCATGGCTGGACAGTTGGGTTGGGAACCTAACAATTTGGTATCAGAGCCTCCGATCTCAAGCTGTTGGAGCTCTCGACAAGCGTCGCCGGAGGAGCCTCGCCGTCGAACCATGGAAGAACGCTTCCGATCTCTCGAAGGTACAATTCTAGACATAGATCAAAAATTACATCTTTTGGAAGAGTGGATGAGAGGATCTAGGAAGGAAGGGCTTGCACAACCCTATTTTTCGGCCATGGAGCCACCGCCTCCGCCACCGCCACCCGCGTCGGATCCGTACAGCGGCTATCTACCGCTGATGACGGCCTCGTCCTTTCCCGATCAGTACCAACAGCAATATGCTGTCCAGTCATCGTCGTACTATGCTCCTCCACCCATGGATCTGTGCCAGCATCAGTGGCCGAACCCAACACCTCCATCTCATCTGTTGTTTCTGCAGCAACAACAACAGTATCCGCAGTACCAGCAGTATCCAACACCACCACAGCCGTACACGGACTCATCGTCATCGACATGGAACCAGCAACCGTTGCCGTAGTCACTACCGTCTGATCTGTACAACTGCTATCAACCGTCGCAGCTGTACTCGACCCCATTGCCGCCACCACAGTACACAATCCAGTCGACGCCGTTGTCAGGGTACTACCACCCGCCGCAGAACTCATCACCGCAGCAACAATACCAATTTGTCCCATATGTGTATGACGAAATGCCGGTGAGGAGGGAAGCACACAGGTGTCTTGTCAGCAAGGCCTCGGTGTTTGATGAAATGCAAGGTATTCAAATGCAGCTTGTCATCAAGGATTTAAAGCAGGAGCAACACCAACCAGTTGCAACAGACAACATGTCCAACGAACCTGTTAATCCGATGGATAAGGCTCTTAGTTCAAAACTTGAAGCTACAAATGGTGGGACAAGTATCATATGATCTGATGTTGAAGGTAGTGTTAACCTGTAGAAAATAATAGTTGAGATGATTTTATTGATGGACTACTTCACTACTTATAGGGAGCCTAGCTCCTCTACATACTACATATTCCGATGTGGGACTAAAAGTCCCTTATTTAACTCTCAACACTCCCCCTCAAGATGGGCAATAGATATTGATCATCCCCATCTTGTTACATAGCTTCGACAGACTTAATGAACTAAGACTCTTAGTCAGACAGTCTGCAACTTGTTCTTCTGAGCGGACATGGTCAATCTTCAGTATCCCTTGTTCCAGCTTCTCCTTGATGAAGAATCGATCAATCTCGATGTGCTTCGTTCTGTCATGCTGAACGGGATTGTTAGCTATACTTATTGCAGCTTGACTATCGCTCAGAAGACGTAATGGTGCTCCCTTGTCTAGCTTCAACTCTGTCAGCAACGCTTTCACCCACAGCAACTCTGACACTCCCAGAGCCATTGCTCTGTATTCTGCTTCAGCTGTCGACCGTGCTACCACAGACTGTTTCTTGCTTCTCCATGAGACCAGATTTCCTCCTACAAAAACACAGTATCTCATGGTAGACCTTCTGTCGTCTATGCAGCTCGCCCAGTCTGCATCACAGTATCCCTCAACTTCTATGCGTCCATTCTTCTTGAACCATAGCCCCTTTTCCGGCGTTCCTTTCAGATACCTCAAGATTTGAAATACTGCTTCCATATGACCCTTTCTTGGATCATGCATGTAGCGACTCACTACACTCACCGCGAATGAGATATCAGGGCGAGTGTGTCCCAGATAGATCAATCTCCCTACAAGTCTTTGATATCTTTCACGATCAACGGGCTCTCCTGCTCCCAACTTGCACTTCTGGTCAATTGGAGTGACCGCTGCTTTGCATCCCAGCATCCCTGTCTCCTTCAGCAGATCTAGTGTGTATTTTCTCTGTGAGAGAACAATTCCTTGTTCGTCTTCACACACCTCGATACCTAGAAAGTACCTCATCGCTCCTAAATCCTTCACTTCAAACTCCTTCGCGAGTTTTGACTTCAGCTTAGTGATCTCGACTTCATCATCACCTGTGATCACTATATCATCCACATATACAGCAAGTATAGTGATGTAGCCTCTTGTATGCTGAAGGAAGACCGTATGATCTGCATTTGTTTGACGGTATCCCATGCCTGTAACAGCCTTTCTGAATCTCTCAAACCAGGCTCGAGGAGATTGCTTGAGCCCGTATAGTGACTTCTTCAGTTTACACACCTTTCCTTGCGACGTCCCTCCGTTTGATTCCGTCGCGTAGCACCCAGGCGGGAGCTCCATGTATACTTCTTCTTGCAGGTCTCCATGAAAAAAGGCATTCTTCACATCCAGCTGGTACAACTTCCACCCATAGTTCGCTGCAATGGAGACCAGAGTTCTCACGGTGCTCATTTTTGCTACTGGGACAAATGTTTCATCATATTCTATTCCATATGACTGTGTGAATCCTTTTGCAACCAATCTCGCCTTGTACCGCTCTACTTTTCCTTCTGGCGTCTCTTTTACTGTGTATACCCATTTGCATCCCACAGCTTTCTTCCCTTTGGGTAATGGAACCAGCTCCCATGTCTTATTTTTCTCCAGTGTCCCAAGTTCTTCCATCATTGCAGCTTTCCACCTTGGATCTTTCTTTGCTTCCTGCCAACACTTGGGCAACGAAGTAGAGTCTAACGATGCAATGAAGGCTCGATAATTCGAAGAAATGTTAGAATAAGACAAGAAGTTGGCAATGTCATGTTCGTAATCATCAAAACGAGCAGGAGCCTTACCCGCATTGATGCGAGAAGATCTCCTTAAGGGAGCAATAGGTGGTGGAGAGATCATACCATTCGAGTCGGAGAGATCCGCATCAGAATCCGAGTGATTCAGTGCGGGGGCAACATCTTCAGGAGTTGGAACAGGAGTAGACGAGGGACTTGGTACAGTAGGCACATGGCACGGCATAGGCACAGTACTGGACTTCTGTTGTCTCCTTCTGTAGACTTGGAGCTCCTTTTCCCTTGTCTGCTGCTCCCCCTGCGTAACATATGGATCTTCTTCTTCATTTTCTGTATCTGAGTCACTGTGCTCTCCCCCTTTCGTGCAGTTTTCTACAACCGGACACGGAACCGATCCGACGACCACATTTGGGCTTATTATCTCCCCCTCACATCTAACACCATCTGTGTTAGGTGTGTCACCAAATGCTGAACCTTCATCCGAACCATAGTATGGTTCGAGTTCTCTGAAAGTAACGTCCATGCTTACAAACATCTTCCGCTCGACTGGACTCCAACAGGCATAACCCTTCTGAGTCGCCGTGTAACCGACGAAGACACATTTAACTGCCCTAGGATCCAATTTGCCAACGCCTGGCCTATTATCTTGGACAAAGCACACACATCCAAAGACTTTTGGTGGAACAGTGTATGTAGTTGCCCCAGTAAGCATTTCCAACGGTGTCTTCCAGTCCAATACTTGAGATAGCATTCTGTTGATGAGATAAGAGGCCGTCAATATAGCCTGCCCTCATAAGTGTTTCGGGACATTCATAGCCAGCATCATCGTCCGTGCGACTTCCAGCAGGTGTCTGTTCTTTCGTTCCGCCATACCATTTTGGGCCGGAGTATAAGCACATGAAGTTTGATGAAGTATTCCATGAGTGGAGAAATACTCAGCAACCCGCTTATTAGTATACTCCGTCCCATTGTCTGACCGGAAACACTTAATTTTAGCGCCATATTGTGTTTCCACCCGTCGATAAAAGTCCTGAAAGGCCTCAAGTACGTCACTTTTATTCTTCATAAGGTAGACCCATGTCACGCGGGTATAACAGTCACTAAAGGTGACGAACCATCGAAAGCCGTTAATTCCGGTTGTAGGACAAGGGCCCCATACGTCCGAATGTATCATGTCAAAAGCAGCTGAACTCCTATTCCCCGTGCTTACATACGAGCTTCTGGTATGTTTTCCCAACTCACAAGCATTACAAAATAACTTCTCTTTATTAGCCCTTTGAAATAAGGACGGATACATTCGACTAATAACTTTAAAAGAAGAATGACCGACACGCTGGTAGTGGAGTAGTAAGTCGGCTTCAACACTGCGACAGGAAGCCTCTGGTGGTGCGTCTGCTACTAAGAATGCCAATGCGTTGTCCAGTCCAGTCCTGTCTAAATACCACAGCCCCTTATGCCATGTGCCAGTCCCAAGTCGTCGTCCTGTTCCTTTCTCCTGAAAAGTCACCTGAGGAATGTCAAAGGAAACAGTACAGTTAAGATCAAGTATAATGGCACTAATGGATAGAAGATTGACAGAAAAAGACGGAGCATGTAGGACATTGGTTAGAGTGATGGAAGGGGTGCATGCGACAGTGCCTTTACCCATTACAGGGCTGGATGTACCATCAGCGGTCTGAATACTCTCCGGCAATGGTAGGTGAGTATATTCCTGAAACGCACCACGGGACCCCGTGACATGGCGAGATGCCCCAGAGTCCATAATCCATCCTGGCTGATGGATAGATGCAAGAACACGTGCAGAATCATCGGTGCTGGTTTGGGCAAAGCAAGTGATGTGATCTCCCGAGGTTGAAGACGCCCCAGGACTGTCGGCTGAACCCAGCTTTGTGCTTCGCAACTTCTCAAGGAACTCCCGCTCAAGTGGGGTTATTTCAGCCAATTGATTCTCGCCCCCTTCCTCCGCCAGATTTGCTTTGTGTCCGCCCCTTCTACCAGCATATCCTCCTCGACCACCACGTCGGCCTCCACGACCCCGTCCTCGATCAGTAGACTGATTGCGCAAAGATTTTGGACAAAATCGGATGTAATGTCCGGAGTCACCACAATTGTGGCAAACACCACCCATAGATGGAGGTTGATTGAAGGCAGCAAGGGCAGACTTTTCAACCGCGGCTTGCTCCCCCTGGTAGGAGCCCTTGTTGGGCATCAACTTCAGTCGAGCTTCTTCCTGTGTCATAACAGCTATAGCTTCTTCCAAGGTCGGAAGCGTGGGTTGGGATAGGAGGATATTCCGTCTCTGCTCAAATACAGGGTGTAGCCCCTTCAGGAATTTCATCATACGCTGCCTGGAAATATAAGCCAGGAACGTCTGAAAGTACTTCGCGAATGCCGGTTCGACTTGTGCATCTTCCATCCCAAGAGGATCATAATGATCCAGATCAGACCAGTACTTCTTCAACAGGGCCGCGTACTCAGAGATGGTACGGTCGGCTTGGGCCACCCTATCGAGTTCATCTTGCAGTTGAAAGACTCGCATAGGATTGCCGGAGCCGGAGTACATATCTTTTAGAGTTTGCCATATATCAGCAACAGCCTCCATGGCCTTGACATCGCCCGACACCTGGTCGGTTAAAGAGGCAGTCAACTACCCAGCCACGACGTTGTTGACAATCTCCCAAACAGCAAACTCCTTGGCGGAGTGATCGGCTGGTGCCTTGGCTTGGCCAGTGACATAGCCAACCAAGCCACATCCCTTCAGTGTCCGCATCGCCTGCCGCGACCACTTCAAGTAGTTGGACGTTCCTTCCAACTTCGTCTCCAGCTTCTCCAATTTCCCCATTTTGTAAGGGAACGGATCCACATCAGTATGGATCACACGTGGGGTTACCTCGGTTAATCTTTTTGAGAAGATATCATCAACCAAGGCCTTCATCTCTTCGGCCGTCAGTTTGCCACTGATCGAATCCATGGCTTCTGCAACTGTGAACCCTATTCGTCGTCTTCCTCGTCGAACTTCGTCGTCTTCGTCTTCTTCGACGTCAGAGACTTTACGAATGCGCTACTAACTTGGCCAGCACCGGCGCGCGCATGTAAAGTGAACACGTCAGGACACTAGAGAAGACATGATCAGTCTCTGTATAGATTCCGATGTGAAGGAGGAATAACAAAATAAACATTTGTTAGTTCCAAACGGCGCAATCTAGGAACAGAGTCGGTGCAAATAAAGCATTTGACATCTCGACTGTCTTCGAAATACGCCGTTTTTTTTTTGTTTTTATTTGATTTGACGACTAGGGTTAGGGTTAGGGTTTGGATGGGGCTGCTAGGACTAGGGTTAGAGTTCCCATGGCAAGAGAGGATAGGGTTAGGAGGGGGGGCGGTAGGTGCTGGAGGGGTGCTGGAGGGGGGGGGCGGGAGGTGCTGTAGGGGGTTGGGAGGGTGCTGGAGAAGGGTCGGGTAGGGGGGGGCTGTAGGGGGGGGGGAGGTTGTTGTAGGGTCGGGGGAGAGTACTGTAGGGTCGGGGGAGGGTGCGGGAGGGTGCTGTAGAGGGGTCAGGGGCTGTAGGGGGGCTGGGGTCGCCGGGAGGGCTGGGGCAGCAGTGGGAGGGTGCTGGAGAGGGGTCGGGGAGGGGGGGCTGGGGTCGCCGGGAGGGCTGGGGCAGCGGCAAGAGGGGGGGGGGCAGCGGTGGGAGGGAGGGCAGCGTAGGGTCGGGGGGCTGGAGCGGGTCGGCGGCCGGGGGGGGGAGGGAAAATTTTTGTTTTGTGGAGAGAGAGAGAGAGAGAGAGAGAGAGAGAGAGAGAGTTATGGCTCTGATACCATGTAGAAAATAATAGTTGAGATGATTTTATTGATGGACTACTTCACTACTTATAGGGAGCCTAGCTCCTCTACATACTACATATTCCGATGTGGGACTAAAAGTCCGTTATTTGACTCTCAACATAACCCAAGCTCCGGGTATCTGCAGCCAGGTCTAAAACAGTTTCCTAGACCAGCTAATTTGGATGAGGGCCCAAAATTTGATGAAGATGCCTTTGATAGAAAGAGCTCTGTTACAGGAGATAATGAATCTCTCTTCTCTATAGAAGCTTTGCAGCAATTTGATAGAGAACAATATGCTGATGTAGATGAGGAAGATGTTGATCTTATTTACTACAATACACCCTCCCAGGTTTTAGACTTCACTAGACAAGATCAGTTGGCTAATTTTTTGAAGGGTGTGGATGTTGTTGTCATCCCTGCAGGAGTTTCCAGAAAGCCATATATGGAGTTTGATGAGGCAATCATGACCTTTCTACAAGGCTTTCGGTTGCCTGATGAAGCACAAAAGATTGATCGTATCATGGAAAAATTTGTCGAGCGTCTAGTTGAATGGGATCCAGGTATACCTACTCACTAGGTTTTTACATCTACTCCTGCCACAACCACCACATCAACATTGCCATCAGCATTTACATCATTTCTGCTACAATCTACATTGGCATTTTTCCTTTCTGGAATGGTATGGGATCCTGGTGTCAAAGAAATTGTAACTGTTGATGTTACTGATCCAAAATGGGAAATATATATCATTGTGAAGAAAATACAGGATGACTATAGGGGTTACAATATGGACTTACTTGGTTTTGCTAGTGTCTATCGATTTTACCACCACCCTGATACCTTCTACAACAACATTCTTGAGAGTGTCAGTGGCATTAGTGAAATAGAAAACTTTTGACTATGCTGTCAAGTATAGATGGAATGCTTTGCCAGTTGAACAGCGGGATGTGATGAAATATTACATATCGGATGTTATTGCACATCTTTCGAGTAATGAAGGCTCTTTCCGGCAGGAGAGATTGTATCCCAACAAACTCAATATCATATTAGGTCAGGTTCTAAAGCACGAGTGGCCAGCCAGATGGAAAAGCTTCATTCCTGATCTGGTTTCAGCAACTAGTGAGACACTATGCGAGAATTGCATGTCCATACTCGAGCTTCTTAGTGAAGAAGTTTTTGATTTCTCAAGAGGCGAGATGACTCAACCGAAAATCAAAGAACTGAAACAATCATTAAACAACGAGTTTCAACTCATCCATGAGTCGTGCTTATATGTACTATCAGCATCTCAAGGAACAGAGCTAATATGTGCTACATTAGCAACTCTCCATGCTTTCTTATCATGGATTCCCCTGTGCTATATACTTAACTCGCTGCTGTTGGAGACACTCTTGAAATTCTTTCCTGTCACATCATATAGGAATCTTACGCTCCAGTATTTAACAGAGGGTGCAGCTCTTAAATTTGGTGATTTCTATGACAACCAGTATATCAAGGTGCATACAATATTCATGATTCAGTTACAGACCATTCTCCTACCAGGAACAAATATCCCAGATGCTTATCCTATGGATCGGGGTTGGATGGGGCCAAATTATTCAATTTGCTCTAGTCTTTGCTCTGGAGAAGAACGGGGAATGGTATGGGATCCGGGGATCAAAATTATTCTGTATTCTAACCTTGTGAGGCAGACCCTTCAGTTTGTACTAACAAACACATGTTCTCTGTTCAAGATCAGCACTAGTATCAGTCCAATTGTCACTTTTCATGTTTGGGTGTGGGATCCAGGGATCAGGTTATGAGTACATTGACCTTGGTACAAGGTCAATTTGAAGGGGTGGGTATTGTTACGTGCCCATTCCATAGACAGCTCAAGCTTAGTCAACATCAGAGTATGGGTCCAAAGGGAGCAATAGCAGTTAGCATGAGGAAGCTAAGGGGAGTGAGCAATGGTTTGAGAAGTAATAGTACTTAGTATGACTAGCAATAGCAGGGAAGTATCAGAGCTGCCAAATATGGTATCAATTATTTTCTATCCAGATCAGCCAATCAGTTTGCCAGCTCATCTAATTAACATTGCCAGCTCAGCCAATCAAAGACCAATCAGGATTAGTCGGTTAGCCCTTTTAGTTACTGATTAGTAGTGTAATATCAGTCTATAAATAGGATAGTAGAGGAAAGGATAGGGGAGAATTTAGTTGTTTCTTTCATTCCAGTTTTTCCTGCAGCTTTTTAGGATTTTCCTTTACAGATTGCTTCCTTCTACAATTTCGTTTGTATTTCCTTCAAATTACATATATGAAGCAAACCCTATTTCCTTCTACAATTTTGTTTGTATTTCCTTCTACAATTTCGTTTGTATTTCGTTTGTATTTCCCACCTCAGCCACTCATTGATACCCATGACCTTTTCCCAACTCTTCCCCTTATTTCTCCACGTTCACATACATCTCCACCACACAACTCAAATAAACTACCAACACTAGCACCTTCACCTTCTTCTTTCCTCTACTCCAAAACACACGTAGCAACCTCCAATCCTTTCTTTCCTCTCTCTTTCCCTTCCTCTCCAAACTCCTCTGCCTCCTGCAGTCCGTGCTTGCACCCGCGGCGACACCACCAGGCCGCGCCCCACCGGAGCCCTCGCCTCCCCGGCAGTGGCTGCCCACGACGATCTCCTGACGTGCGCCCTCGGCCAGCAGTCGCGGACCACCCCTCCGCACGACCCCCGCCGCGCCAGTAGCCGCTGACCCCCTCCACGCGGCTCCCCGTTGCCGCACCAGTGCGCCGTGTCCGCGCACGCGCAGCGTTCCCGCTGCCGCGTGGTCGTTTCCCGCGCCTCCCGTGCGTCGTCCGACGTCCCGCTTGTTTTTCCATGTCGTCCGCGTGCACGTGTCCGTGTCCGTGTCGTGCCCGCGTGCGTTCCGAGTCCGAGACATCCCCTCGGTGCTCCGTCACAGTCTTCGGTAAACTCCGCAACCCTTTGAGACTTTCTTCAGATGTGTACAAAGAAAGAAAGAGTTCACAACTTGCATTATATCTCCTAAACTACTTATGCGTACTCACAACTACATTATTCCTTTCTTCTTCCCTGCACTCTCTATTTCTCTCTCTTCTAGTTTATTTTCAACCGGTTGGACACTATAGTACACAAGCATGTGGAATCTTGTGTTTCATTTGTGTCCATTTGTAACTATTCATACCTATATAGATGCCTACATAGCCAACAGTAGATAGCTGGCCTACTATGAATAACTAATGTGTGGTTACAAAGAGAATAGAAGAAAGAAGAACATTTATTCAAGAGTGTCTTTCTTTGACTTGCATAGATAACCGTACCCCCTCTCTTTCTCTCTAAATACGATAGTGTTACATATAATAATGTCTCTCTGTGACTCATACAGAATCTTTAAAATGAGTTGTATTTTGCATTATAACCCTTCCCCTTTCTCATATTACATATCTAGTTAATTTGTAGTACTCATGTGTATACTTTATATAAATATTATTATCTAATGACTTTCTTAATACTAATTATGATACAACTACTTGGTATTAGCAATATTATGATTTGTTAGGCAATAACTAGTTAATATACTATTTTAATAAATAATTATATATCAAAAATATACTTAAATATAGAAAATTAGTGTTTAGGCCAATTCTATATATCTATGCATTTTTAGATAAAAAGGTTTATTTTTGTAATTAACCATTATTCTTATTAACAAATTTTATGGTATTAAAAACTAGATATTTTAACGATATTTCTATAAAAACTGTAATCTTTACAACAATAAGGTTTTCGTAATTTATTATTAAAAATGGATACTCTTTATTTAAGAAATAGTATTAGTAAATATTTCGTAAAATTTTATTTAAATAAATATTAAATTATATTTTGAATAATTTCGAGTTTACGCAATATTTTCTATTAAAATAATTTACGATAAAACTGCTACTATTTTGATAATATTCCAAAATATATATTAATTTCCGCTCTATTTACAAAATCCTAATAAAATAGTTTTATCAAAATATTATATAATTAAGTTATTATTTTCTCTAATAAAAAGGGCAGTGTTTATAATTAACGTAGATATGTTTAGTGGCTCTTTTAGCTAACCTTGGAATAAGTCCTAAGAACGGTTTATATATTAAATGTAGGTTCGGATTCCGGACCCTAGCCGATACCTTTCTAGCCGTTGCCTTCCATACCGAGGATACAACCAAGGCAAGTTTCATATCTTTCATGTATGCATTTTATTTTAATAATTAAATGTATGCATCAGTAGTTTCATGTACTGTAGTGACACTGATTCACAGTGGATCCCTCTCGGACTCCACATCGATTGACGGATTGATTGATTGACTCATTGACTCGGAGATTACTTGGAGGGAGTAGTATAACGTCTGTGACCAAAACCAAACTTCTCGATTGTCTCTCTCGCGTTAACCCCTACTGCACACGGGGTTGAGCCGTACCGTATGCTATCGTTTTGGCCAAAACATTAGTATATATATTGCCTCTATCCCAGCCGGTCACAGGCCCTGTTATATACTCAAAACACTATTGTAGAATTGCATCATTGTAGTTCCAGAGATATTGTCGGCTGTCTTTTATTATTATTTATCAAAAATATATATTGTTTTCAAACTGTCTTGCATTTCATTTAATTATTATTTAGAATGTTAGACGTGAAAATATGTTTCTTGCTCCCTCCTGACTGGAGATCCAATATTTTTAGATGATTGCGACGAGGAGCTAGCTTACAGTTCTTACTACGGGCCCAGAACCTTAGATGTTGGCATAGTTTTTTCCCTTTCTTTGTTTTATCAGAACAATTGTAATAAATGATTTGTGATGTTGTTATCTTGTTATTTCCATTTCAGACCAGTTTCAGTTTAATAAAAATGGTTTTATTTCCGTTAGATATTTGCCTTTGTGTTTCACTGCTTGATACAGCTTACTGCCGCCGTCTCACAACGGTGCAGGCTGGGCATGATCCGACTGGACCCATTATATTTGGGATCGGGTCGTGACAAATTTCCTTCGAATTGATAGCTAACTTCACTCGAAGTGCTGCCATGGATGGACAGTTGGGTTGGGAACCTAACAAAATCAAGAACAAGAAGAAGAAAAACAAGAATTGATCGAAAGACCGACCTTTTCGAGCTGATTCATGAGGGAAATCAGAAGGGAATTAGTGGTCTTGGTCCTGTCCTTCGGCGGGATCCGAAGCCCCCTCTCCATCGCGTACATTCGACCTGAGATTGAGGCAACAAAATGATGGATCAGGATCGAATCGAGAAGTCAATAGAATTGGGGGAGTTAATGTTAGGGTTACGGTTAGGGTTAGGGTTTTGATTTTGATACAGTAGTAGGCGACGAGGGGCTCGTGCTTCTGGAGCTCGTCAGCTCTCTGGAGGAAGGGAAGGAGGAGCTTCGCTGGTTCCGATTCGCTTCCCATAATTACTCTAGAGAGAGAAAGTGGGAGAGGAGAGAGAAAAAAAGAGTCTCGTTGGAGGGGAAGAAGACTGTTAATTAGGCTGCTGTAATTAAGAAGGGGAAATTTCGTATGCCCCCTCGACTTCGTGCCTCCCAAGTATTAATTTCTTTTCAACCCTTGATTTGCCTTGGATTTCGAGAAATTTTACTCTGTTCACCTCTATGTGAATCTTTGGAAACTTTGTAGGAGATGGAAAGGAAAATTTGAGAACAAAAAAAATATTGAGAAATAATTAAATTTTATATTTTCTTATTTGGACAAATATTAAATTACTATTTAGACTAAATACCGAAACCAACATAAAGACAACCAATTAATTAAGAGATTGTTGAGTAATTTTTTACACAATCATCTCATGTGTGTAGGAGCGAGCATATAATGGTTGGAAATCGAACTTAACCGAACCAAAATATGGCAATCGGTTTGGTTTTCGGGTTATAGGTTAGGTTTTCGGTTTAGAGATTTGAATTTCGAAATATCGGTTCGATTTTCGATTTCTTTGTCCGAGTAACCGAACCGAACCAAAAATCGATTTAGATTTGATAATTTATCAAATAACCCTCAATTTATATACGCTAATATTTTCGTTGATCCTATCTAAGCGCACTCTCATTCCATTCTATGTTAGCACTTGTGTGTCTACACACACACACATATATAATGCGGTTTGGAAACGACTCAAAAGTGAGCCGTCCAAGCCGTTTGTTTGTCACGCATTAATTAACTAAAAATATATTCTTATAATTAACTACCACTAATATGTGCCTTATATATATCCTCACGTAAAAATAATTTAAAATACTTATGACTAACACTAAAAACAACTTCAAATTCTTACAATTATTTAAACATATATCCAAAAAACACACACACACACAGAATATATATATATATATATATATATATATATATATATATATATATATATATATATATATATATATATATATATATATATATATGAGCAAGGATAGGCATTTCCACAATTTTTGCATCCCCATGTTCACATCCGTTGGATGTGCTTTAAGTCATCTAATCTTAACCATTGGTAAATCAACGGTTAAGATTAGATGACTTAAAGCACCATCCAACGGTGCAAATAGGGGGAATGCATGGGGATGCAAAAGTGTGGGGATCTTGATCCTTCCTCTCTCTCTCTCTCTCTCTCTCTCTCTCTCTATATATATATATATATATATATATATATATGAATGGCGATTCGGGAGCGGGAGCGTTAGGGCTCCCACGCGGGCCACCACCGCGGTCGGCGGACCCCCTGGCCGGCGGGGTCCGGGCCTCGGCCAAGAAGGGCGGCCCTCCCCACGGCATTGGGGGGTGGGTGGGAGCAAGATCGGGGGGGTCGGGCGGACCCCCCGAAGCCGGCGCGCGCGGCTGCTCACCCCCAGGCGGTGGGGGGACGGTAGCATAGGGGGGGTCGTGTGGACCCCCCGGGTCGTCGACGACCCCCCCAGGCGGCGGCGGCGGGGGTGGGGGGGCAAGCTCTACGGGAGGGGGTTCGGGCGTCCTCCACTCGGGGATGGGGGGGTCGGACTCGCTGCGGGGTGGCCCCATTGATCTGAACTTTGAATTCGGAGCAGGTTCAGGATCTCTGGGGAGCCAAACGGAGGGAGGCGGATGGACGACGGTTACACGCCGTCGTGTGGCGAAGACCGGGGGAAAAACGGAAGGCGGACAGGGTCAGGTTAGGGATCGCCATCCTGATAGCCGTCAGAACGGGTCAAGGTCTCGACCATCTGGCCGAGGTCCGGGGGTGTCTGCAGGGAGGTCAGTGGGTTGGCGGCCTAAGGCGACCGCGGCGGCCAAGGGAAAGAGTAAGGTGGTGGATCTGGATGTTCAGGGATCTGGGACTCCTTGCCCGGTGAGTGCCTCGAGGCCTCTTGGGTCGTCCCCTCGGCCTGCTGGACGATCCTGGACTGAGATCTGCAAACCTGTGGGGCCGAAAACCCCCACATCAATGGAGTACGTTCCGCCGATCGAGGCTGGAAGGGGTTTTCGGGCCTCGTTTCCTGCGGAAGAGATCCAGAAGGTGACAGCATACTGGGAGAATACCCTCGTCCTGTATGTCTTGGGCAACAAGCCTTTCTACGGGCAGATCCGGGGCTATGAAGCGCGTGTCTGGCAGCCTAAGGGGAGTATGGAGTTCTACGCTCGCGAGAACGGCTTCTATTATGTGAAGTTCGGACTGGCGGAGGATGTCGCTAGGATCCTCCAAGGCGGCCCCTGGACGTTCGACGGTAGACTGATCATTCTCAAGGAGTGGACCCCGGAGTTGCGATGTGAGAGAGAAGTTCTGAATGCCATCCCAGTATGGATTCGATTCCCTAAGTTTTCGGTCCGGTTTTGGAGCATACCTTTGCTTGATACGGCTGGCCAGCCTGGTGGGCACCCCGATCAAGGCGGATGAAGCTACTGCCTTTCGGACGCGGTTGATGTACGCTAGGATCTTTGTGGAGATACGGGCAGGGGGAGCTCCCGAAGATGGTAGAATATGAGATCCCTTCTGGGGAGGTGCTTACCTAGAAGGTGGAGTATGAATGGGTTCCACCTATCTGTTTACGCTGTTCCTGCTTCGGGCATCTAGCCAGTGCATGTTCGGAGGTTGGACCTCTGGTGGAGCCTATTATCCCCCCTAGTGCGGATCCAGAAGCCCCCTGCGATATGGATTTCAGAGATGATAGTGGAGCTGAGGTCTTGGAGGGGGAGGTTACTCATTCTGAGAGTGCTGGTGGTTTGAACCTCGTTGTATCTACTCAGCCTGCCCCCACGGGTGGGGTGATATCCACTTGCCAGGGGCTGAGTAGTATAGTTACTAGAGGTATGGTGGCGTCGGAGATTGAGGCACGAGGGGAGGGCGGATCATCCGGAGGGCAGGTTTACTGTAGGAAGAGACGTGCTGTCGGCCTGCTGAGAGATGGCCCCTTCATGGTCGTGGGTCATACTACAGACAGAGAGGAGGCGGTGTGTGTTGACAACCCTGCCTGGGCGTTGGTACTATCTTAGGTCGCTCTCCAACAGGCGGTTCCGACTGGGATGGAGGAGGATTCTTTAGCGACAGATGCGGCACCTTCCCTAGGTGCCGTCCCGGGAGTTTCACAGGGGGACCCCATCTCTTATTAATTAATGGCCATTATTGCCTGGAATGTGAGGGGGGCATGTTCGCTAGGGAGGTGGAGAGAGATTTGTGGGGTGCTCCACAGAGAGAAATGTGACATTTCTGTTCTTTTAGAATCCAAGATCAAAGGGGAGAAGACTCTTACTCGGCGGACCCCTTCTCATTGGGCCCAACTGCACAACCTGGCTCTATGTGACATGGTCAGGATTTGGGTTCACTGGAACTTGAAGAGTTGGGATGGTGACTTGATCTTGATGACGGAGCAGTTGATTGCCGTCTCCTTCGTGAACAAGGGTGGCTTCCGGTTCTTGCTGGGGGCTGTCTACGGCCACAATAACAGAAAGAGAAGGGAGTCCCTATGGAGCGACATCTCCCGTGTTTCATCTGCTGCTGACTCGTCGTGCCTCCCTCTTCTCTTGATCGGGGACTTTAATGCCCTTCTGCACCAAGAGAAGAAGCTGGGTGGTCGCCCGGTTCCAGATTCTATCCTCTATGATTTCCAGAGATGCCTTCTGCTTGCGGAGCTTCTGGGATTGTCTCGCTCAGGCTTCATCTGGACTTGGCACAACAAAGCAACTCATAACAGGGTTGCTTGTCAGCTGGATCGAGCGCTGGACAATGGGGAGTGGTTCCGTCACTTTTTCAACACTTCGGCTGAGGGTCTGGCAGCTGGGACGAGCGATCATTCCCCCATCAGGGTTGGCTTCACTGCTCGGTCTCTTGGAAAGTCACGCCCGTTCAGGTATAACAACAGTTGGTATCTCTCGGAGGGCTACCTAGAGGCTGTCGCTGAGGGGCTTACTAGCGGTCAGGAGGGGACGGCTCAATTCTGTTTGGTTCGTCATCTCAAGGCCACGAAGAGAGCCTTTCGGAGTTGGATGAAGGGGTTGCCTAAGACTACCTTAGAAGATAAGGAGGTAGAGTTACGGACCTTGCAGCAGGATATGCAAACTGACATGCTTAATGGGGACCTGGCGGCTAGAGAGAAGGAGCTGATTGGAGAAGTCAACATCCTGAGGCTGCAGAAGGAGATTAGCTCGGCCCAGCGAGCCAAATGTACCTGGCTGAAGGATGGCGACCGTTGCTCCAAGTTCTTCTACGATGTTATCTGGACGAGACAGAATAGGAATCACATATCCCAGCTTCTCGATGCAGATGGTACTCTGGTGGGGACGCCGGTGGAGATCCAGGGCGAGGCGGTCAGGTGCTATTCTGAGTTATATTTCCAGACTGACTACCTGTCTGTGTTCCCAGAGGTTGTTACGAAAAGACTGGTGACCCCATATGGGAATGGTATTCTTCTTGCTCTGTGATGTTGGAGGAGACGGAATCTATTATCAAGGTGGCGGATCCCAACAAGGCTCCTGGTCCGGATGGCTTTAGCAGTGGTTTCTTCAAACGATATTGGAATATTCTGAAGCATCAGGTCGTGGAGGTGGTGCAGAAATTCTTCACCAAAGGGAAGCTCTTGAAAGAACTGAATCATACTTTTCTAACCTTGGTGCCAAAGAAGGAGGGAGCGACAGCATTGGCGGATTTCAAACCTATTATGTGTTGTAATTATCTTTATAAGATAATTACGCACCTTATGTGCCGGCGGATGGAGGGGATCATGCAGGACTTGGTATCTCTGAATCAGGCTGCGCTCATCAAGGGGAGGTCGATCGCGGAGCACAACCTCCTGGCTCATGAGATGGTGAGGAGATTTAGCAGACCTGGAGGAGAGAAAGCCTGTGTTAAACTGGATCTGAGGAAGGCATATGACATGGTCAATCGTGACTTCCTCTGTCATCTGATGACCGCCATGGGTTTCGCGGAGCACTGGGTTGCGTTGATCAGGGAGTGCATTACGTCCCCTACTTTTTCTGTTCTCATCCAGGGTGTTCCGTATGGGTACTTCCAGAGCAACCGTGGGCTTAGGCAAGGGGACCCACTGTTCTCTTACCTGTCCACGCTTGTTATGGAATACTTTACTTGCTTGATGGATCTGGCAGTACACCGTGGTCGGCTGGTTCCTCTGTTTCGGAGGATGGACCTCCCAGTTACTCATCTTATTTATGTGGATGATCTGTTAGTCTTCATCCAGCCTTCGACGGAGGGGTTGCAGATGCTTGCGGCTATTATGGAAGATTTGAAGTCTTTTTTGGGTCTCCAGTTGAACAGGGATAAGAGTAGGGTCTACTTCAGCTCCCTGTGTACTCGGAAGGAGGAGCGGGCTGATGTGCTGGGTATCACGAGGAGTGATCTTCCGGTGCATTACTTAGGAGTGCCTCTAACAGTCAACTATGCACGAGATCAGGACTGTCATAGTCTGGTAGAGTATATCCAGAGGAGAGTAGAAGGTTGGCAAGCCGCCGGTCTGTCTTTTGGCGGACGTATTGAGCTGGTCAGATCGGTGATCTCGGCAGTGGCCCATTTCTGGCTGCAGTCCATCCTCCTCCCTGTGGCCACTATTCGGAGAGTGGAGCGACTCTGTGCCGATTTCATTTGGAGGGAGGGTATGCATGCGATTTCCTGGGACCAGCTCTGTCGTCCCAGGAAGGAGGGAGGAGTGGGGCTCAGGCCATTGCTGGAGATTAGGGAGGCTTCTGTGCTTAAGCTGGCCTGGAGATTCATCAGCGGGGGGTCTTTCTGGGCAGACTGGATGCACAGCAGATACGTGAAGTAGGGCAACTTTTGGACGTGTTCTACTGACAACAACCATTCAGTCACGTTCAAGACTATCCTGCGATACGGGAGGGTGCTCAAGTCTGCTATCCGGAGGGTCCTGAAGGATGGGTCGGGTACGAACCTCTGGCGGGATCCTTGGCTAGATCGGCGTTCGCTGTTGGACATCAGGGGAGCCCCGACTCATCAGAAGGACAGGCGTGGTCTGACATGTAGCCGTATCATTCGAAATGGGGAGTGGAGGCCTGATTCTTATCAGTTCACTGAGGAGCTGGGTGAGATCATTATGTCTATAGTCATTGATCCGACTTTGCCTGCGGATCGGTGGATTTGGGAGCCGACAGTTGCACCTTCGGGAACTAGGGAGTTCCAATTCCGTAGCTGCTACAACCTTATCCGGTGTACCTTCCCTCTGAGTACCAATTACGAGTTCGTTTTATGCAAGGGTCTGGCCAGGAAGATGCAGTTGTGTGTGTACAAGCTTCAACTGGGCCGCCTATTGACTAGAGATCGCCTGAGTTCGTTTGGTGTACCGGTTTCGGATCCCAAGTGTGTGCTTTGCTGTTTGGAGCCTGAATATATAAAGCATATCTTCTTCGAGTGCGCTATGGCATGGCAGATCTGGTTGGAGCAGGGTCGTGTATTGGGAGTTTGCGCCTCCGGGAAGGGTATTGGGGGTGGTGGAAGTATCGGGTCCTGCCGGGCCTGGGATGTGGAAGGTGGTATCTGGGTCTGTGGATCTGTGGAGTGGGGAATAGTGGTAGGTGGAGATGCATCAGTCAACTGGTCAGCTGACTGGATATGGAGGGCCCCATTCTCGGGGGTAAAATGCTGGGACGAACGAGTAAGCACCATCTAAATTACATAAAAAGACTTATAAGAACTTGTTTAAAGTAAGCAATCATATGCAAGAAAATCTAATTATAATAGCAAACATGTGATGTATTTCCTATGTTGCAATCCTAGCATTCCTCTAGGTGTTCTAAGCGTCTTTCCTAATGTTGTCTAATTACCTTAAGTTCCTAATTGCAGGCATGCTTGGTACAATAACGTAACCAAACAGTTTAGTCGGGACCTGCATGGGCCACCACTAAAAATATGTCACGACCCGCTACCCAAATTGTTGGGCCAGGCCGAGACATGCCCAGCCTACGTTGAGATAAAACGTAGTAAGCTGTTCTAAAGACAACAGGATAAGACTAAATGTGCTAACAGTTCTATAAGTGAAGAAGAATCATAAATGCTCCAAACACAAAAGTCGTCGTATATAGTAAACGTCCAAGTACAAGTAAACTGAAATGTAAAACTGGATACATGTCCAGTTACAAAATGATATAGTCTAATACATGTCTCAAAAGTCTAAGTAAACAAAAGACATCTAGGCGAGGTTCCCCGCAGGAACATCCTCGTAAAGCAGAGCCGGGTCCTCGGCAGTAATCCCATAATATGTGTCGCAGAGTAACTCCTCCTCAGTAAGGACACCTACAACGTTATCCTGTCAGGACGGGAGCAAGTACTAAATCTAGCAAACTAGCATATGAAACATGGAAATGAACATGAGAATGAACATGTGAGAAATAACTGGAAAGCATGGCATCACATAGTCTATCATGGCAAGGACACATATGTCATAGAGACAGATGTATATGTAATGTTTAAAACTGTAGCAGGTACGTGATCGGTCAATAGATGTACAATGTACTGTGGTACATGTAAATAAAATGTACATACGTACAAGTCAACAAGCACAGGTGTACATCCGTACAAAAATGCGGGATAATGGCCTACGGCAAAGTATGCATATAAAATGCGACCTCGCTCGCTACTATAGGGGGGTCATGATCACGTACTCTACCATCAGTTTCCCCATAACCCGTATTCTATCATGTGAGAGATACATAAAGACAGTTCTAAGCATGGTAGTAACTGGAAGTACAACATGTAGAGTTTCTAACTTGCTACCCCAAGGATCAGCATGTAACATGGTGGGGTTTGCCGTTCATTCATGTGACAATATGTAAAGTTCGTAGAAAGTACTTGCCTCTAGCAAAGCAAAACAAAACAAGCTGCGATAACAATGCTATGGATGTCCAGTAACTCGTCACTGTAGAAATAAATGCAATAACTTAGCTTTTACACTAAGCTAAAATACTAGATCACTAAACTGGTGTGACACGACTTGTGATTGGGCACCTAGCCAAAATAATGACTTGGCTTAGGAGACCAATGTGGGGGTGACACACTATATTAACTAACTTTCCAGGGTCTTTACACTAGTGAGGGATGGGGTTCAACACGACTAAAACTGTAAATAACATAAAAAGCTACAAGTCGTAATTAATCAATAAATAAATCAAAAGACTATTGTGTTCTAACAATTTTTAAAGTAGACAAAAAGCCTAGTTTTTCTTAAAGTAAAGTACTAAGGTGATCCTTGTTAATCATAGAAATTTATTATAATTTTTCTGGAATTTATTATCCAGTACAAATATTTTATAAAAATCAGTTTTCCTAAGTATACAGAAAATGAGTTTTGGTTTCATATGCCAAACTAGTGGCAAAACAGTAAATTAAATACTACAAAAATTATACTAAATTTGCCAACTTAACAAAGTATCTAAAAACTATTTTTCCATAATTTTAACAATATTTAAGTATTTTTAGAAAATCAAAAACAGCAATGTACATAATAATTAATTATCTGCGTATTTTGCCCATGTATATAATTTGAACCAAAGTTCAAATACAGGACCCAAGGCCATGAATCAAGTCCAATATGACTTGAACAGGTCTTGAATGTGTGAAAACACATTTGAGCCCAAATACCCATGCTAGGCTTGGACATCAAATGGTTGCAGTAATTTAAATACAATAAAAATATAAGTTGGTAATAGTCAAAATAAATATTATTATTTTAATAAGGTAAATTTATACAAAAGAATATTCACATACCTATGCCAAAAGTACATATATATATACACAAGAAAATACTTAATTTATAAAGTATATATATATATATATATATATATATATATATATATATATATATATATATATATATAATAATATATATACATACACAAGAAAATATATATACATATACATATGTGTACATATATATATATATAAATACTAACATATATACATATAATTTACTAACCATAAAATATATACATATATACATACATACTGTTTAAAACAGTATATATATACATATATACTAATATATACATATATATATATATACATACTAATATATACATATATAAAAAATATATATATATATATAAACAGTAAAAGAAAAAGAAAAGAAAAAGAAAAAGAAAAAGAAAAAGAAAAAGAAAAAGGAACTGAAACAGGGGGGCTCGAACCCTGTCCAGAGAAGCGCGCGGGGGGGGGGGAGGTTTTGATTTGTTCGGGCTGGCCAGTGGGTCAGCCCGCTAAGTCTGTTAGGGTTAGGTTTTAGTTAAATTTATTTAGGTCAGGAATTAAATGGGTTTTTACCCGTTAAACAACGCCCAACCCGTTAGTCTATTTCATAGTTTGTCTCGTGTCCATACAGTCCAGGACACGAGAAGTCGAAATCTGACACAGAGTCGACGTGTCCGTGCCCAGCACGACACGTACGACTCGGCTAACACGTGTCCAGCACCACAGTTGAGTCCCCCGTGTCTAGGCGAGTCTCGTGTCTCAGTTTGAGACACGTATGACACAGAGGAAGGAATGTTACCCACGTGTCCGGCGGAGAGGAAGAGTTTCGAGAGGGCGAACGGCGGCTGGGGGCGTCGGCGTCGTGGCGCTCGGGCGGCGATCGACCTAGCTCGGCGTGGCGAACTCGTTGATGGTGGTGGTGGTCGATGACGTCGAGCGGTGGTGGTCGAACGGGGGTCGCCGGAGTAGATCTAGGGTTTAGGTGTTCGTCGGGGAAGAAAGGGGGTCGTGGTCGGTTGTGGGGGAGTTTTAGGGTTAGGGTTTGGTTCAGGGGGATGAGGGGGAGTTTAAATAGGGGGTCGAGGCGGTCGGGGGCTGTCGCGCTGGCCGGAAATGGCGGGGGCAGCGTAGGTCGGTCGTCGGGGCAGCCGGGGCAGTCGTCGGGGGGTGGGTAGGTAGTTTAGCACTTAGGTCCTTAGGTTTTTAGGTTATTACAGATAGGTCCCCAGGGGCTATAAATGCAAATAATAATTTGCATAAACAATTCGTTTATTACAAATCAATATAAAAACAATTCTAATAATTGCAAAACCATATTAAAACAATTCTAATATTTGCAAAATGATATTTTTGTATTTAAAACTCATCTAAAAATCATTTAAAAATTCTAGAAAATTTTCTAAAAATCCTAATAAATATTTTAAGGCTATAAATGACATTAAAAATTAATTTGCACTAATTAAAATGAATTTGAAAAATCAGGGGCTTACAAGTCTTCCCTCCTTGAAAAATTTCGTCCTCGAAATTCACAAGGATTGAAGACCCTACAATATTCTAACATAGCAAGCAATGCAACAAAAAGACTAAGGCTGCAATCGAGACTAACCTCTAAGGTATCAAGCGGGAACGGGTGGTTCCCCCGCAGCGGTTGGATCGAACAAGTAAGGGAATCTCTCCCTCATGTCCGACTCCCTCTCCTAAGTAGATTCACCTGGGGAGTGACGGCTCCAAGCTACTCGTACTAGGGGTATAACCTTGTTCCTCAGCCTCTTCTCTCTCCTGTCTAATATCTCCACTGGCTGCTCAGAAACTGTAAGGCTCGGTCCGACCTCCAACTCTGAATGATCTAGCACATGACTGGGGTCTGGAACATATCTCCTCAGCTGAGATACGTGAAAGACGTCGTAAACTCCTGCTAGGTTGGGTGGAAGTGCAACCCTGTAAGCTACCTCTCCGATCCTGCCAAGTACCTCGAACGGCCCGATATATCTGGGGCTCAGCTTCCCTCCTCGTCCGAACCAGATCGTCCCCCGAGTAGGTGATATCTTCACTAGCACCATATCACCGTCTGCGAACTCCATCGGCCTGCGACTAGCATCAGCCCAGTGTTTCTGCCTGTCCTGAGCTACTCTGAGCCTGTCTCTGATCATCCCGACTTTCTCTGCTGCATCCGTAATCATCTCTGGCCCAAGCATGACTCTGTCTCCGACATCATCCCAAAAGAGCGGTGTCCGGCATCGTCGTCCATATAGCGCCTCGAAAGGAGACATACCAATACTGGCCTGGTAGCTGTTGTTGTATGAAAACTCTACCAAGTGCAGATGGCTCTTCCATGATCCTCCGAAGTCCAGCACGCAAGTCCTCAGCATATCCTCCAGCGTCTGTATCGTCCTCTCGGACTGCCCATCTGTCTGCGGGTGGTACGCCGTACTGAACTTGAGCCTACTGCCCAACTCCTCCTGCAAGCTCCTCCAGTAGTGGGATGTGAATCTGCTGTCTCTGTCTGACACGATGCTCACCGGCACTCCGTGTAGGCGAACTATCTGCTGCATATATAGCTCTGCCAACTTCTCGGTGGAAAGCCCCACCTTGAAGGGTATGAAGTGCGCACACTTCGTCAGCCTGTCTACAATGACCCAGATGGCATCCTTCCCTCCTTGGGAACGAGGAAGCCCTGAAACGAAGTCCATCGTAATATGTTCCCACTTCCACTCGGGAATGGGTAATGGCTGCAACAAACCAGCTGGCCTCTGGCGCTCCGCCTTGACCTGCTGGCAAACTAGGCATCTCGAGATGAAACGCGATACATCCCTCTTCATCCCGTGCCACCAAAGATGTTCCCGCAAGTCACGGTACATCTTGTTAGCACCAGGGTGAATAGAATATCTCGATCGGTGCGCCTCCTGCAAGACTGCCTCTACTAGATCTCCTCTCGGTACGCACAATCGGCTGCCACGCCTCAAGGATCCATCCTCTGCTATAGTGAAGTCATCCAGCAATCCAGCTAATGCCTGGGGTCGAAGTCTGCGAAGGCTCTCATCTGTAGACTGTGCCTCCCGGATCTGCTCCATCAAACCTGACTGAATGTCAAGCGCCATCATCTGTATCACTGATCCTGGCCGAACTAGCTCGATACCGAGCTTCTCCAGATCCTCCCGCAAATGCCGATCAATCATCAGGTACCATGCCATCGGATGCCTGCTCAGCGCATCCGCCACCACGTTTGCCTTCCCGGGGTGATACTGTAAATCGATGTCGAAGTCCTTCATCAACTCCAACCATCGTCTTTGCCTCATGTTCAGCTCTTTCTGCGTGAACACATACTTCAAGCTTTTGTGGTCAGTAAAGATTTCCACACGCTCTCCGTATAAGTAATGTTTTCATAACTTGAGTGCAAAGATCACCGCAGCTAACTCGAGGTCATGGGTAGGATAATTCCTCTCATGAGTCCGCAACTGCCTAGATGCATAAGCAATTACTTTCCCATGCTGCTGTAGAACACATCCTAGCCCCTTCCCAGAAGCATCACTGTATATGGTGAAACCTCCAGAACCTGAAGGTAAAGTCAGAACTGGAGCGGTCGTCAGCCTCCTCTTCAGCTCCTCAAATGCCGCCTGGCAGTCCTCTGACCAGATGTACTCTGCGTCCTTCCGCGTCAGCTTCGTCATGGGTTCAGCTATCCTAGCAAAGTCCTGGACGAACTTTCTGTAATAACCTGCTAAACCCAGAAAGCTCCTGATCTCTGAAACTGACGTCGGAGCCTTCCACGTCTCAACTGCAGCAATCTTCCTGGGATCCACCGAGATTCCATCTCCAGTGACTACATGGCCGAGAAACTCCACTCGGTCTAAAAAGAACTCGCACTTCGGCAATTTGGCAAACAATCTCTCCTGCCTCAGAATCCCCAAAACTATCCGCAAGTGCTCTGCATGCTCCTCCGGCGTCTTCGAGTATATCAGGATGTCGTCGATAAACACTACGACGAACTTATCCAGATACTGGTGAAATGTCTTATTCATCAAGTTCATAAAGACAGCTGGCGCATTTGTGAGACCAAATGGCATCACCAGAAACTCGTACTGCCCGTACTTCGTGTTGAACGCCGTCTTCTGGATGTCTGCTGGCCTAACCTTCACCTGGTGGTACCCGGATCTCAAATCTATCCTGGAAAACACCTTCGCCCCGCTCAACTGGTCGAACAAATCATCTATCCTGGGCAGAGGATATTTGTTCTTGATGGTGATGGCATTCAAAGCCCGGTAATCAATACACAACCGGACCGTACCATCCTTCTTAGGCACAAAGAGCACTGGCGCTCCCCATGGAGAAGCACTGGATCGAATGAAACCCTTTTTCAACAGGTCATCAATCTGCTCTTTCATCTCTATGGCCTCCTTGGGATTCACTCTATAGCAAGCCTGGGATACTGGTGATGAACCCGGCACCAAATCTATAGTGAACTCCACATCTCTGTCAGGCGGAAGTCCTGGAAGATCCTCTGGGAATACATCCATAAACTCCCTAATGATAGGGTGTGGCGGTGCTGCGTCCCCGACTGTAGCACAACAGTTCGGCTCTAGGCTGATCTCTGGCCCTGTCCTCCTGACACTGAATGGTGCTGTGCCTGGGGGACTGAACACAATGCTACCCTCATGGCAATCTATAGATGCATGGGCATAGCTAAGCCAGTCCATCCCCAATATGATATCATAACCGGGGAGCGGCATCACAAAGAATCGCCCTCTGAACTCTCTCCCGACTATAAAAATAGAACACCTATAGATAGATCTAATAGGCACTGGTCCTCCTCCCGTCATTACTCTACTAATCTTCGTCGTATGTGTAGATACTAAGTGATGTTCTTGCATAAATTCTAATGATAGGAAGCTATGAGATGTACCAGAATCAAACAAACATAGAGCTAGAAAAGTATGTAAATAAACATGACCTGTAATGACGTCAGCTAAGTAATCCGGCTCTGAAACCTGCTCCGGCTCTGGCTCAATGGCTAGGCTATAGACCTTCCCCTGAGGTCCCTTCTGCTGCTGCAGATGCTGCCCAAACCTCTGCTGCTGAGTCGGGAGTGGTCCCCTAGGTCCCTTCGCCGCTGGACAGTTCCGAAGCTGATGGGTGGCAGACCCACAAACTAAACACTATCCCAGTCTCTTCCTGCAAACGGACCTGTCGTGCCCTGGTCTTCCGCAGAAAGAACATATAGCTCCTCGCTGCTGCTGCTGCTGGGGTCCCGGGGCTCTAACTGGCGGGGTCTGATGATGTGGTGTAGAGGGACGGTAAGTCTGCTGGGGTGGCGCCGGTGCTTTCTGCTGGAAAGCCTGACGCTTGGACGGACCCTCATGATGTACAGAAGCCGGCCTCTTGCATGACAGAAGACGCTCCTCAATACTCCGGGCTAACTCTAGGCTCTGGTAGTAGTCAGTCGTACCGTTTGCCACTATGAGAATGCCAATGTCTGGAACTAGACCATGGCAAAACCTACGGGTCATCTCCTCTGGATCAGCAACCAGACTAGGAGCAAAACGGCTCAGGCGACTAAACTCTCCCGTATAGTCATCAACAGAACGGTTCCCCTGCTGGAGGTTCTGGAATCGTAGCCCCATGGCTACTCTCGCAGTGGTCGAGAAGAACTTCTTCTTGAACTGGGTCTTGAACTGGTCCCAGGTGGCTCTACCTCTCGCGAACAACGGCTCATTCCTGAACCAGACTCCGGCTAAGTCTATCAGCAGAAATCCTGCTGCCTCTACCTGAAGGTCATCTGGCATCCTAACTCCCAGAAGCTTCCTATCTACAGAATCTAGCCAGTCATCAGCTACTACTATGCCCTCAGTCCCTGAGAACTCCTTAGGATTCAGACCCATGAAGTCCTTGACCGTCCCCGCTCTCTGCCGTGGCTCTACATGTGGTGGGGCTACGGGACGTCCCTCAGAACGCTCCATGCTGTGACGGAGTAGGGTGGTCTGCTCCTGATGGGTTGTTAGGAACCCCTGGATCAGTGTGAGCAGCTGGGTCCCGTCGAGTGTGACGGAAGCCTGGGTGGGTATAGTGATAGGGGGTGGTGGAAGTATCGGGTCCTGCCGGGCCTGGGATGTGGAAGGTGGTATCTGGGTCTGTGGATCTGTGGAGTGGGGAATAGTGGTAGGTGGAGATGCATCAGTCAACTGGTCAGCTGACTGGATATGGAGGGCCCCATTCTCGGGGGTAAAATGCTGGGACGAACGAGTAAGCACCATCTAAATTACATAAAAAGACTTATAAGAACTTGTTTAAAGTAAGCAATCATATGCAAGAAAATCTAATTATAATAGCAAACATGTGATGTATTTCCTAGTTGCAATCCTAGCATTCCTCTAGGTGTTCTAAGCGTCTTTTCTAATGTTGTCTAATTACCTTAAGTTCCTAATTGCAGGCATGCTTGGTACAATAACGTAACCAAACAGTTTAGTCGGGACCTGCATGGGCCACCACTAAAAACATGTCACGACCCGCTACCCAAATTGTTGGGCCAGGCCGAGACATGCCCAGCCTACGTTGAGATAAAACATAGTAAGCTGTTCTAAAGACAACAGGATAAGACTAAATGTGCTAACAGTTCTATAAGTGAAGAAGAATCATAAATGCTCCAAACACAAAAGTTGTCGTATATAGTAAACGTCCAAGTACAAGTAAACTGAAATGTAAAACTGGATACATGTCCAGTTACAAAATGATATAGTCTAATACATGTCTCAAAAGTCTAAGTAAACAAAAGACATCTAGGCGAGGTTCCCCGCAGGAACATCCTCGTAAAGCAGAGCCGGGTCCTCGGCAGTAATCCCATAATATGTGTCGCAGAGTAACTCCTCCTCAGTAAGGACACCTACAACGTTATCCTGTCAGGACGGGAGCAAGTACTAAATCTAGCAAACTAGCATATGAAACATGGAAATGAACATGAGAATGAACATGTGAGAAATAACTGGAAAGCATGGCATCACATAGTCTATCATGGCAAGGACACATATGTCATAGAGACAGATATATATGTAATGTTTAAAACTGTAGCAGGTACGTGATCGGTCAATAGATGTACAATGTACTGTGGTACATGTAAATAAAATGTACATACGTACAAGTCAACAAGCACAGGTGTACATCTGTACAAAAATGCGGGATAATGGCCTACGACAAAGTATGCATATAAAATGCGACCTCGCTCGCTACTATGGGGGGTCATGATCACGTACTCTACCATCAGTTTCCCCATAACCCGTATTCTATCATGTGAGAGATACATAAAGACAGTTCTAAGCATGGTAGTAACTGGAAGTACAACATATAGAGTTTCTAACTTGCTACCCCAAGGATCAGCATGTAACATGGTGGGGTTTGCCGTTCATTCATGTGACAATATGTAAAGTTCGTAGAAAGTACTTGCCTCTAGCAAAGCAAAACAAAACAAGCTGCGATAACAATGCTATGGATGTCCAGTAACTCGTCACTGTAGAAATAAATGCAATAACTTAGCTTTTACACTAAGCTAAAATACTAGATCACTAAACTGGTGTGACACGACTTGTGATTGGGCACCTAGCCAAAATAATGACTTGGCCTAGGAGACCAATGTGGGGGTGACACACTATGTTAACTAACTTTTCAGGGTCTTTACACTAGTGAGGGATGGGGTTCAACACGACTAAAACTGTAAATAACATAAAAAGCTACAAGTCGTAATTAATCAATAAATAAATCAAAAGACTATTGTGTTCTAACAATTTTTAAAGTAGACAAAAAGCCTAGTTTTTCTTAAAGTAAAGTACTAAGGTGATCCTTGTTAATCATAGAAATTTATTATAATTTTTTTGGAATTTATTATCCAGTACAAATATTTTATAAAAATCAGTTTTCCTAAGTATACAGAAAATGAGTTTTGGTTTCATATGCCAAACTAGTGGCAAAACAGTAAATTAAATACTACAAAAATTATACTAAATTTGCCAACTTAACAAAGTATCTAAAAACTATTTTTCCATAATTTTAGCAATACTTTAAGTATTTTTAGAAAATCAAAAACAGCAATGTACATAATAATTAATTATCTGCGTATTTTGCCCATGTATATAATTTGAACCAAAGTTCAAATACAGGACCCAAGGCCATGAATCAAGTCCAATATGACTTGAACAGGTCTTGAATGTGTGAAAACACATTTGAGCCCAAATACCCATGCTAGGCTTGGACATCAAATGGTTGCAGTAATTTAAATACAATAAAAATATAAGTTGGTAATAGTCAAAATAAATATTATTATTTTAATAAGGTAAATTTATACAAAAGAATATTCACATACCTATGCCAAAAGTACATATATATATACACAAGAAAATACTTAATTTATAAAGTATATATATATATATATATATATATATATATATATATATATATATATATATATATAATAATATATATACATACACAAGAAAATATATATACATATACATATGTGTACATATATATATATATATATATATATATATATATATATATATATATATATATAAATACTAACATATATACATATAATTTACTAACCATAAAATATATACATATATACATACATACTGTTTAAAACAGTATATATATACATATATACTAATATATACATATATATATATATATATATATATATATATATATATATATACATATATATATATATAAAAACAGTAAAAGAAAAAGAAAAGAAAAAGAAAAAGAAAAAGAAAAAGGAACTGAAACAGGGGGGCTCGAACCCTGTCCAGAGAAGCGCGCGGGGGGGGGGGTTTGATTTGTTCGGGCTGGCCAGTGGGTCAGCCCGCTAAGTCTGTTAGGGTTAGGTTTTAGTTAAATTTATTTAGGTCAGGAATTAAATAGATTTTTACCCGTTAAACAAAGCCCAACCCGTTAGTCTATTTCACAGTTTGTCTCGTGTCCATACAGTCCAGGACACGAGAAGTCAAAATCTGACACAGAGTCGACGTGTCCGTGCCCAGCACGACACGTACGACTCGGCTAACACGTGTCCAGCACCACAATTGAGTCCCCCGTGTCTAGGCGAGTCTCGTGTCTCAGTTTGAGACACGTACGACACAGAGGAAGGAATGTTACCCACGTGTCCGGCGGAGAGGAAGGGTTTTGAGAGGGCGAACGGCGGCTGGGGGCGTCGGCGTCGTGGCGCTCGGGCGGCGATCGACCTAGCTCGGCGTGGCGAACTCGTTGATGGTGGTGGTGGTCGATGACGTCGAGCGGTGGTGGTCGAACGGGGGTCGCCGGAGTAGAACTAGGGTTTAGGTGTTCGTCGGGGAAGAAAGGGGGTCGTGGTCGGTTGTGGGGGAGTTTTAGGGTTAGGGTTTGGTTCAGGGGGATGAGGGGGAGTTTAAATAGGGGGTCGAGGCGGTCGGGGGCTGTCGCGCTGGCCGGAAATGGCGGGGGCAGCGTAGGTCGGTCGTCGGGGCAGCCGGGGCAGTCGTCGGGGGGTGGGTAGGTAGTTTAGCACTTAGTTCCTAAGGTTTTTAGGTTATTACAGATAGGTCCCCAAGGGCTATAAATGTAAATAATAATTTGCATAAACAATTCGTTTATTACAAATCAATATAAAAACAATTCTAATAATTGCAAAACCATATTAAAACAATTCTAATATTTGCAAAATAATATTTTTGTATTTAAAACTCATCTAAAAATCATTTAAAAATTCTAGAAAATTTCCTAAAAATCCTAATAAATATTTTAAGGCTATAAATGACATTAAAAATTAATTTGCACTAATTAAAATGAATTTGAAAAATCAGGGGCTTACACCCGCACTTTTTGTATCCCCAAGCATCCCCATATTCACATTCGTTAGATGTGTTTTAAGTCATCTAATTGTTTGCCATGAAATATAAAAGAACAGAACAATTATCGGATGACTGGACTTTTACTTCACAATACAAACTCGCTTGTACAAAGAAAGCCTAGGGACGAAAACTTAGGTACAGCAATCTAAGTACAATTGTTTATTTTAGATTCTGGGGGGTGACGGTAGAGGCTCGGGAAAGCGACGGTCGCTCTGCCTTACTCCTTGGACGATCGGATGCAGCCTTGACTCCGGGAAAGATCTGCTTGGCGTGGAAGAAATGCTCTCTTTGCTCTCTGTATATTCTCTCTTTGACTCTCTCTATCTCCCTCTCCTCTATCTCTCTTTTTTTTCGCAAGAGAATGGCACCCTGCTATTTATAAGAATGGGGGGGGCATCATTAGGGTTTACAATGATTGTCCCTCTTCTCAAAGAGGCGGTCGCCTGTTGATTGATCAATCTGGGCCATTAGTCTTGAGTGTGATAAATCTGGGCCATTAATGTAGATTGCGCCAAATCCTATAAGTAATAAATGCTGATTGCAACAAATCTCCATCATGATGATTTGCTGACGTCTGCAAATCTGAATGAATAAATCTAATTCATTCTCCCGCCACGTGTTCGCATGAGAGTCTCCATACTCGAACCGCATTAGAGTCGTCATGACCGAGCCGCATGAGAGTCTTCATACTCGAGCCGCATGAGCGTCGTCATGACCAAGCCGCATGAAGAGTCGTCACGACCGAGCCGCATGAGAGTCGTCATGACCGAGCCGCATGAGAGTCTTCATACTCGAGCCGTATGAGCGTCGTCATGACCGAGCCGCATGAAGAGTCATCACGATCGAGCCGCATGAGCGTCTCCCTGCCCGGACCGCATGAAGAGTCGTAGCCGCATAGAGATTATCCGAGCCGCATGAGGCTCCAGAAGACTTTCGTCCGCATGAGTTTCTGAGCCGCATGAGGCTCTTTCTGGGTGAGCCACATAGGTCTTTCATGTTGATTTTGGGCCGCATAAGGCCCCCTGCTGCTTTTGGGCCGCATGGAGCTTTCTGGATTTTGAGCCGTATGAGGCTCCATGTTGAATTCGAGCGGCATAGAGAATCCCCTTCTTTCCTTACGCTTGTGAAGGATCACATCTCGCAAGTCAAGGACATCTCGGTCAACCTTTGTACTCGTTTTGTGGGCCCGGGTATCCCGAGCACACGAGTGCGTAGGTATCATGTTTACAACTTTTCATCAGAGGCCCGTTAGCAGGGCGCTCTGATGGTTAGAGGTTGGGACAGCTGACTGAGCTCGACGAGCCCGCACTGCCCTAGACTTCTTCGACTTAGCACCCGAAGGTGCGTAGTAGGAAGAGTCCAAGTTGGAAGGAGGGAAGAGAAGTTGGTGCCCTTTTCAAAGGAGGAGAAGGGGTGTCTATTTATAGAATGGAGTGTGCCCTTCCTTCTTTTCCTTTCCGATGTGGGACTAAAAGCAATATTTTCCATGCTTCTACAAGACCCCCTTCAAAGTTTCCAAATTGCAAATTTGGAATACTTTGAATAAGAAGCATGGAAAGCAGAGTTGTTTAGGTGTGGCAATCCTATCAGAGGTAGCATAGACATGATAGGTTTGGGTACTTCCGCTGGAGATTTTATGTGGACTTATCATCCTTGGCGTACCTTAGTTTTAGGTACGAATAATAAGTTGAGAGAGGGAACCATCATATTTACTCAGAGGTGATGAGGACGTGGTAAATATGGGTCTAAAGTGGAGCCTTCCTACTAAGAGGTAATGAGGACGTGGTAGGAGTGAACTCGAATGAGGATACATAGAACAACTCAGAGGTAATATGGACGTGGAAGTTCTATGCATTGGGTGAAAGAATGCTATGGAACAGCTGGGCTCCGAAAGCATGTGATAATGGAAAAAGATATGGATGTACTAGGGGACCTAGTACGACATTTGTGGTCAGCTACAGACATTTGTGGTCAACAGAGGACATTTGTGGGCCTATTATCCTTGGCGTACCCTGGCTTAGGATACGGATAATAGGATGAAAGGGAACCGACATACTTACTCAGAGGTAATGAGGACATGGCAAGTTTGAGGGTCTTTTTTCATCGCGGAATCTACCTACTCAGAGGTAATAAGGACATGGCAGGAGTGGACTCAATAGAGGATATTTGTGGACCTATTATCCTTGTCGTACTCCGATTGTGGGTACGGATAATAAGTCGAAAGGGAATCAATCATGCTTACTCAGAGGTAATGAGGAGATGGCAAGCATGAAGGTTTCTTCGACGGAGCCTTCCCACTCAGAGGTAATGAGGACATGGCAGGAGTGGGCTCAATGAAGGGTGGGTACATAGAACGACTCAGAGGTAATGAGGACATGGAAGTTCTATGTAGAGGGGTGATTTGTTTTTGGCAGAATTGAAACGACTCAGAGGTAACATCGACATGGTCGTTTTAGAATTTTGTGGATCTGTTACCCTTTTTGTGCACTGGGAGTGCGGGTAGTGGATCATGAGGAAGGAGCTCTTTCAGGAAGAAAGTTCAGAGGTATGGTTATACATGACTTTCTCCCTAAAAGAGTGACCGGAATGTAAGTTCAGGGGTACCAGCGGGTACATAACTCGACAATCCAGGAATTTTTGGAATCAAAGTATAAGTTCAGAGGTACCAGAGGGTACATAACTCAATAATCTGGGGTTTTTTGTGAAGGAGGAATGTGAGTTCAGTGATACCGGAAGGTACATGACTCAGTAATCTGGAATTTTGTGAATATGAGTTCGACGGTACCAGCGGGTACATGACTCGATAATCTAGAATTTTGAAATACGAGTTCAGCGGTACCAGCGGGTACATGACTCGATAATCTGGGAGATTTGGAGCTGGAGTGTGAGTTCAGTAGTACCAGAGGGTACATGACTCAATTATCGGGGATTTTTTTTTTGAGGATGTCATTTTGGACGTAATACTTCTTCAGGAACTTGCCGTTAATGGGCAACATGAGCAAGTCTCAGTGCAAGCAGCCACATACTTGGCCAGCTCTGACTCTTCTTCGGCCACCCCCTGTGTAAATACAGATTGAGAGGATGACTTGGGCAGCTTGATCATCAGGGGTTCTGTTGGTGGAGCCGAACGTGGAGTTGTTGGCAAACTAGCGACCCCCAGTTTGGTAGTTGATGCTGGGCGGGGAGTTGTTGGCTCGCTAGAAGCCCCAGACTTTGCATCGGGGTAACGATTCTTCTTGGGAAGACATATCGTCATTAGCTTGTCAGAGGGATTGAGCTTCTCTGCTTGTGGATGGCCGACTCTCGGTAGCCTGATTGTCAGTGGCTCCGTTATGGGTCTCGGCGCTTGGCCGGACCTTGGTAGCCAGATTATCATTTGCCCTTCTTGTGTCGTGAGGCTGATCGCATCATTACGCAGCGCGGCCGTAAGGGGTACGGATTTGCCAGGTTTGCGAGCTTGAAGGTAGATCGTCAGAGGTTCTTCTGATCCTGAGGCCGTTTCAGCTCGAGCTTGCACATCTTTATTCAGGTGCCTCTTCGACTTCTCGTATAGGCAGGAATCCGAGTAGTAGGACTCGACTCCTTTGAAGGGATCGATGTCGACAAATTCTGTCCTCACAAAGCCGTATTTGTCGACATACTTGAAGCACTGGTGCAGTGTGGAAGGTACGATCATATAATCGTGTATCTAAGGGCGCCCCAAGAGGATGTTGTAGGAAGTGTTCGCATCTATGACGTAGCAGGTTACTTCTGACTGGAGATCGCCAATTTGGCACTTCAAGCGAATCTTCCCAATTGGGTAGCTCCTGTCCGAATTGAAACCGCTGATGGCGGTGCTTGTTGGCGTCAATCGATGCATAGGAATGCGGAGATGATGTAACAGACCCTTCGGGATGATGCTTATGGAAGAACCAGGATCAATGTGCATCCGGTCCACCTTCACGTCCCCGATGTATCCAGTGTAGTATAACGGGCGATCATGCAGATTGGTTTTGATGAGCATATCCTGCGGAGTGAAGACAATGTTGGGTATCGCTCCTGTGCAAGCGTTGTCTTGGAGATTTGCAGGCGGGCTCTCTCCTGTGAGGTTGACCTGAGCTAGATAGGCGTCGGCATTCTGGAGTGCATCATTCAAAGCCGCGCGAACATCCTTTGAGTGTCTCAGGAGCTCGTATAATGACAACTTGGCCGGTGTGTTGGCCAATTGCGCCAAGATGTCGAAGTTGTAGGGCCTTTCCAGCCCCTGAGGTGTCTCTTTTCGGAGGGATTTGTCGAAGCGAGTCTCCTTCGACCTAGGCTTGTCGGTCGTTGGAGGCTGAGACGGTCCTGGAGTGTCAACAGTAGCCGGCTGATGATCTTCGGCCGAGTTATCAGCTACAGGTTGGGATTGTGTCCCAGATCGGGTAACGACAGTCGTGACTTCTTCGACATCTGCCGAGATTGTGCGGCAGGATTTGACTTTTCCACTCTTCTTTTTGCGAATGGAAGGTGGTGTGAACTGCGTCACCTCAAGTACTAGGTCCGGATGGACCCACATGACTTCTCCTCGTGATGTGATAAGGGACACTAGACCAGCAGCTTGATTCCGAGGAGGTAGAAGATTAGCAATCTCCATTGTCGCCAGAGGGATGGGTACCACACCGTCTTGAGTCTCTGTTGGAGGGAAGCTGCCGAATTGTACGGACACCATGTTAGCCGCCACGGTTACCTCCTCAAAATCGATGGCCAGAGCGTTCGAATCGATAAGATGTTGGATGTATCACTTCAGTTGGTAGCAGTCGTGCGTAGCATGGTGGACGTAGTGGTGGTAATGGCAGTACTTTGGGTTCTCCATATCAGCCGGCCGAGGTTCCCGTCTTGGTGGAGGGAGCTGAATTCTGTCTCCTTGTATGAGCATGTCCAAGATGGGCTTGACGTGACCGTCTTCGAAGGAGTAAGTGATTTGCGGCCATTGTTTGTCTACCTGTTTTGACTCAGACTTCTGGGCTATGTCGGCCACCATAGCCTGCTTGCCCTTGTTGTCCCGATTGTTGGAGAGACTACCCCCATTGTCGTTGTTGGTATTAGGACGCTTGTCCTTGTCCTCTCCCTCCGAGATGTGCAATCCTAGTTGACGAGCCTTCTTCAATTGTTCCTCGGCGCTTGTGGCACTGATGATAAACGTCTTCCAGTCCTTAAATTGACTTTCGTCCATCCAGAGACTGATTGTTGGGAGCAATCTCTTTTGGCAAATTTTAATTAAGGAGGAATTCGGGTTACCAGACGGCAACTTCATTGCGGTTTGGCGAAACCGCTCAATATAGTTCCTTGTCAGCTCCTTCTCCCCTTGGACGACGTCCATGAGGGTGGATATTGTGACGTCCTGTCCTACTTCATAGAATCTCTCCAAGAACATACGCTTGAAGCTGGCGAAGGAGTGGATACAGTTGTCTGGCAGGTTACGGTACCAGTCGAAGACGACCCCTTCCAGTGCCCCGATGAATAATCGTGTAAGGATGGCATCGTCATGGGGCAGATGGTCGGTGGTGACCTCGAAGTAAGTGATGTATCGACTTGCGGAGGTTTTACCATCATAGGGATTGATGTTGAACGGCTTATATCTTGGTGGGAAAGGGACATCCCTCCATCCAGCAGGGTATGGTTGCCGTATTCTGAGGTCTTGAGAGGTTTCCCGAGTGTGGAACATGGCTCGGAGCTCCTGGACCTCTCTTCTTGCTTCTCTGGCCTCATCCGCAGCGGTGGGAGCCGTCATTTCGGAAGGATTATTGCCCGGGTTTGGTGCCGCTGAAATTGAGTCTGCATTGACTGCGGGACCCGTGCTTGTTTGGCCGGGCGTCCCTCCCTGCAGAGTTGGAAGAGCCGCTTTGATCTCGTCTACAGACTTGACCAAGGCATGCAGTATGGCCTCCAGAGTGTCGATGCGTTGGCGATCACTGGAACCCCCTTGGTTGCTATCCGTCATGAACACCGTCCTTATATGAGGAGAGATGGAAGGAACGGTGGAGGACGTGCCCTCCGAGTTATACCCATGTACCGAGAAGTCATCGGAGTATGTGGGAATGTTCTTCTCTGGTTCGGACTCAGAAGGAATAGTACCCCCAGCTTCAGAGCTTGCTTCATCTTGGGAGTCGTGGACGTCCTCGGGGACGTCGGCATCTGCTGTATCTGATGGAAGAGTTGTTTCCCCGGGCTCCTCTCCTTAGAATATTGGGTTATCATGGATGTTCAGAGGAGGGCTACCCCCAGTTCCAGCGACCCCCAATAGTGTGGATGATGAATCTCCCACTGTAGCAGATTTCGTCTTCGAACGGGTACCTTGGAAAACTCTGGTGGTGGACAATCGTTTAGACGGCAGTTTCTTAGTTGCAGTGGTTGAAATCTTCGGGCTGGAGACATTTGTCTTCTTCCCTCTCCCATCGGCGGGGATCTTCTGAGTAGAGTTGCAGGAGACAACAGGAGGCGCCTCGTCCTCTGAGCTCGGGTGCTGTAATCTTCGGAAGACGGATGGCCGGTCTTCTTTTACTGTCGCATTGTTGCAACAGCAGTTGACGATGATTTGGATGCAGTGACGTCCATATGAGGACTCTTTGCATACCGGGGTCTCTTCTCTTTCCTTGCGTTTGTGGAGGATAACCTCACGTAAGTCAGACGGGTCTGGAACGACCATGTTTGCTCCCTGGGTTTTGGGAGACTTTTGGGAACCACTCTGTCCGTTTGCCGCCGGGGGCTGGACTCGAGTGGTTCTGTACAACTTTTCATCAGAGGCCCTCATAATAGTATATGGAGCACTCGGATGGTCAGAGGTCGGGACAGTCGACTAAGCTCGCCATGCTCGCACTGTCCTGGACTTCTTCACTCTAGTGCGTGAGGGCACATAATAGGAAGAGTCTAATTGGTGCTGGAGAGAGTCAGACATGTCTTCTCGGGAATACGAGAGATCAGGACCATAGGAGAGGCGATCGAAGACTGAGCCGCGTGGAGCAGGCAGTGTGAGGCTATCGTCAACAGTCTTCATGCGGCAGGCAGTTGTGGCCGCATAGGCTTTTTTCATGCGGCTGGAAATTCTAGTCGTATAGATATTCTTCATGCGGCTGGCAGTTTTAGCCGCATGAGCATCATGCATGCGGCTGGCAGTCTTGGCCGCATGAATATCATGCATGCGGCTGGCAGTTTTGGCCTCATGAGAGTTCGACTTTTTCCTGGAGCACATAGAATCATTCTTTGTCCCTGCAAGTCCAGCATTGTAGTGCTTTCCTCTGCCGGTCTTGGGGACAACAGAATCCTCTATGGCTTGGAGTGGGCCGCATGAGAGTTGCCTTCGCCGTCTTGAGCAGCAGAGAGTACTCCGTCCAGGGTCTGGGGAGGAGCAAATGATTTCGGCCTCCACTCCCTGCGAGCCTTCTTTGTGCAGGTTCGCTTTTGGACCGGGCCAGCGCTTTCTTCGGAGAGCATTTCTTCGAACGCCTGCTGGTCGAAGCGGACGACCATCTTTTGTTGTGTGGAGCCAAGTTTGGCTGCATCCGATTGCATCACCAACTCCTCAGCCGTGTAGAAGTTTGTCCCCAGCAGAGTCGCCATCGTGTTTGCCATGAAATATAAAAGAACAGAACAATTATCGGAGGACTGGACTTTTACTTCACAATACAAACTCGCTTGTACAAAGAAAGCATAGGGACGAAAACTTAGGTACAGTAATCTAAGTACAATTGTTTATTTTAGATTTTGGGGGTGACGGTAGAGGCTCGGGAAAGCGACGGCCGCTCTGCCTTACTCCCTGGACGATCGGATGCAGCCTTGACTCCGGGAAAGATCTGCTTGGCATGAAAGAAATGCTCTCTTTGCTCTCTGTATATTCTTTCTCTGACTCTCTCTATTTTCCTCTCCTCTCTCTCCTTTTTTTTTCGCAAGGGAATGGCACCCTGCTATTTATAAGAATGGGGGGGCATCATTAGGATTTGCAATGATTGCCCCTCTTCTTAAAGAGGCGACGGCCTGTTGATTGATCAATCTGGGCCATTAATGTAGATTGCGCCAAATCCTATAAGTAATAAATGCTGATTGCAACAAATCTCCATCATGATGATTTGTTGACGTCTGCAAATCTGAATGAATAAATCTAATTCATTCTCTCGCCACGTGTCCCCAGATTATTGGGATTTGACCCAATCTTTGATTGCAGTAAATCTGGATTATTGAGATTGATTGGCTTTATAACACGTGTCCTGCCACGTGTCTCAACTGTTGTGCTCACGAGCAGCATGAAAGTCATTACACTCAAACCGTATGAGAGTCGTCGTGCCTGAACCGCATGAGAGTCTCCATACCCGAACCGCATGAGAGTCGTCATGACCGAGCCGCATGAGAGTCTTCATACTCGAGCCGCATGAGCGTCGTCATGACCGAGCCGCATGAAGAGTCGTCACGACCGAGCCGCATGAGAGTCGTCATGACCGAGCCGCATGAGAGTCTTCATACTCGAGCCGCATGAGCGTCGTCATGACCGAGCCGCATGAAGAGTCGTCACGACCGAGCCGTATGAGCGTCTCCTTGCCCGGACCGCATGAAGAGTCGTAGCCGCATAGAGATTATCCGAGCCGCATGAGGCTCCAGAAGACTTTCGGTCTGCATGAGTTTCTGAGCCGTATGAGGCTCTTTCTGGCTGAGCCACATGGGTCTTTCATGTTGATTTTGGGCCGCATAAGGCCCCCCTGCTGCTTTTGGGCCGCATGAAGCTTTCTGGATTTTGAGCCGCATGAGGCTCCATGTTGAATTCGAGCGGCATAGAGAATCCCCTTCTTTCCTTGCGCTTGTGAAGGATCACATCTCGCAAGTCAAGGACATCTCGGTCAACCTTTGTACTCGTTTTGTGGGCCCGGGTATCCCGAGCACACGAGTGCGTATGTATCATGTTTACAACTTTCCATCAGAGGCCCGTTTTAACAGTTAGCAGGGCGCTCTGATGGTCATAGGTTGGGACAGTTGACTGAGCTCGACGAGCCCGCGCTGCCCTAGACTTCTTCGACTTAGCACCCGAAGGTGCGTAGTAGGAAGAGTCCAAGTTGGAAGGAGGGAAGAGAAGTTGGTGCCCTTTTCAAAGGAGAAGAAGGGGGTCTATTTATAGAATGGAGTGTGCCCTTCCTTCTTCTCCTTTCCGATGTGGGACTAAAAGCAATATTTTCTATGCTTCTACAAGACCCCCTTCAAAGTTTCCAAATTGCAAATTTGGAATACTTTGAATAAGAAGCATGGAAAGCAGAGTTGTTTAGGTGTGGCAATCCTATCAGAGGTAGCACGGACATGATAGGTTTGGGTACTTCCGCTGGGGATTTTATGTGGACTTATCATCCTTGGCGTACCTTAGTTTTAGGTACGGATAATAAGTTAAGAGAGGGAACCATCATATTTACTCAGAGGTGATGAGGACGTGGTAAATATGGGTCTAAAGTGGAGCCTTCCTACTAAGAGGTAATGAGGACGTGGTAGGAGTGAACTCGAATGAGGATACATAGAACAACTCAGAGGTAATATGGACGTGGAAGTTCTATGCATTAGGTGAAAGAATGCTATGGAACAGCTGGACTCCGAAAGCATGTGATGATGAGGAAAGATGTGGATGTACTAGGGGACCTAGTACGGCATTTGTGGTCAGCTGCGGACATTTGTGGTCAACAGAGGACATTTGTGGGCCTATTATCCTTGGCGTACCCTGGCTTAGGATACGGATAATAGGATGAAAGGGAACCGACATACTTACTCAGAGGTAATGAGGTCATGGCAAGTTTGAGGGTCTTTTTTCACCGCAAAATCTTCCTACTCAGAGGTAACGAGGACATGGCAGGAGTGGACTCAACGGAGGATATTTGTGGACCTATTATCCTTGTCGTACTCCGGTTGTGGGTACGGATAATAAGTCGAAAGGGAATCAATCATGCTTACTCAGAGGTAATGAGGACATGACAAGCATGAAGGTTTCTTCGACGGAGCCTTCCCACTCAGAGGTAATGAGGACATGGCAGGAGTGGGCTCAATGAAGGGGGGGTACATAGAACGACTCAGAGGTAATGATGACGTGAAAGTTCTATGTAGAGGGGTGATTTGTTTTTGGCAGAATTGAAACGACTCAGAGGTAACATCGACATGGTCGTTTTGGAATTTTGTGGATCTGTTACCCTTTTTGTGTACTGGGAGTACGGGTAGTGGATCATGAGGAAGGAGCTCTTTCAGGAAGAAAGTTCAGAAGTATGGTTATACATGACTTTCTCCCTAAAAGAGCGACCGGGATGTAAGTTCAGGGGTACCAGCGTGTACATAACTCGACAATCCAGGAATTTTTGGAATCAAAGTGTAAGTTCAGAGGTACTAGAGGGTACATAACTCAATAATCTGGAGTTTTTTGGGGAGGAGGAATGTGAGTTCAGTGGTACCGGAAGGTACATGACTCAGTAATCTAGAATTTTGTGAATATGAGTTCGGCGGTACCAGCGGGTACATGACTCGATAATCTAGAATTTTGAAATACGAGTTCAGCAGTACCAGCGGGTACATGACTCGATAATCTGGGAGATTTAGAGCTGGAGTGTGAGTTCAGTGGTACCAGAGGGTACATGACTCAATCATCGGGGTTTTTTTTTTTGAGGATGTCGTTTTGGACGTAATACTTCTTCAGGAACTTGCCGTTGATGGGCAACATGAGCAAGTCTCAGTGCGAGCAGCCACATACTTGGCCAGCTCTGACTCTTCTTCGGCCACCCCCTGTGTAAATGCAGATTGAGAGGATGACTTGGGCAGCTTGATCATCAGGGGTTCTGTTGGTGGAACCGAACGTGGAGGTGTTGGCAAACTAGCGACCCCCAGTTTGGTAGTTGATGCTGGGCGGGGAGTTGTTGGCTCGCTAGAAGCCCCAGACTTTGCATCGGGGTGACGATTTTTCTTGGGAAGACGTATCGTCATTGGCTTGTCAGAAGGATTGAGCTTCTCTGCTTGTGGCTGGCCGACTCTCGGTAGCCTGATTGTCAGTGGTTCCGTTATGGGTCTCGGCACTTGGCCGGACCTTGGTAGCCGGATTATCATTTGCCCTTCTTGTGCCGTGAGGCTGATCGCATCATTACGCAGAGCAGCCGTAAGGGGTACGGATTTGCCAGGTTTGCGAGCTTGAAGGTGGATCGTCAGAGGTTCTTCTGATCCTGAGGCCGTTTCAGCTCGAGCTTGCACATCTTCATTCAGGTGCCTCTTCGACTTCTCGTATAGGCAGGAATCCGAGTAGTAGGACTCGACTCCTTTGAAGGGATCGATGTCGGCAAATTTTGTCCTCACAAAGCCGTGTTTGTCGACATACTTGAAGCACTGGTGCAGTGTGGAAGGTACGATCATATAATCGTGTATCCAAGGGCGCCCCAAGAGGATGTTGTAGGAAGTGTCCACATCTATGACGTAGCAGGTTACTTCTGACTGGAGATCGCCAATTTGGCACTTCAAGCGAATCTTCCCAATTGGGTAGCTCCTGTCCGAATTGAAACCGCTGATGGCGGTGCTTGTTGGCGTCAATCGATGCATAGGAATACGGAGATGATGTAACAGACCCTTCGGGATGATGCTTATGGAAGAACCAGGATCAATGTGCATCCGGTCCACCTTCACGTCCCCGATGTATCCAGTGTAGTATAACGGGCGATCATACAGATTGGTTTTGATGAGCATATCCTGCGGAGTGAAGACAATGTTCGACATCGCTCCTGTGCAAGCGTTGTCTTGGAGATTTGTAGGCGGGCTCTCTCCTGTGAGGTTGACCTGAGCTAGATAGGCGTCGGCATTCTGGAGTGCATCATTCAAAGCCGCGCGAACATCCTTTGAGAGTCTCAGGAGCTCGTATAATGACAACTTGGCCGGTGTGTTGGCCAATTGCGCCAAGATGTTGAAGTTGTAGGGCCTTTCCAGCCCCTGAGGTGTCTCATTTCAGAGGGATTTGTCGAAGCGAGTCTCCTTCGGCCTAGGCTTGTCGGTCGTCGGAGGCTGAGACGGTCCTGGAGTGTCAACAGTAGCCGGTTGATGATCTTCGGCCGAGTTATCAACCACAGGTTGGGATTGTGTCCCAGATCGGGTAACGACAGCCGTGACTTCTTCGACATCTGCCGAGATTATGCGGCAGGATCTGACTTTTCCACTCTTCTTCTTGTGAACGGAAGGTGGTGTGAACTGCGTCACCTCAAGTACTAGGTCCGGATGGACCCACATGACTTTCCCCCGTGATGTGATAAGTGACGCTAGACTAGCAGCTTGATCTCGAGGAGGTAGAAGATTAGCAATCTCCATTGTCGCCAGAGGGATGGGTACCACACCGTCTTGAGTCTCTGTTGGAGGGAAGCTGCCGAATTGTACGGACACCATGTTGGCCGCCACGGTTACCTCCTCAAAATCGATGGCCAGAGCGTTCGAATCGATAAGATGTTGGATGTATCGCTTCAGTTGGTAGCAGTCGTGCGTAGCATGGTGGACGTAGCGGTGGTAATGGCAGTACTTTGGGTTCTCCATATCAGCCGGCCGAGGTTCCCGTCTTGGTGGAGGGAGCTAAATTCTGTCTCCTTGTATAAGCAAGTCCAAGATGGGCTGCTGGACGATCAGAACTGTGTTAAAGAACACGTCTGAATTCTCTGTTTACTTGTGCTAAAAAATACTTCGTAAACTTTTTCTGGTGGCTTCTCTTTCTATTCTGTAATGAGCCTTGAGAGAGAGGATACCTTATATAGGCCCTGCAGCAACTGGTCGGTTGCCACAAAGTTAGGGACATGGTAATAACTACCCCAAACATGTAGCAACCGCCCAGAACATGCAAATGCACGTTCTGCTGCCAACTGCGCACACCCAGCGCTGAACTGCGCACACTGTGCGCACTGCACGCACAGCACACACCGCGCACGCAGTGCAACCAGCGCGCCTACGCAACCCGTGCAACCCAGCACAACCCTGCGCAACCCAGCGCATCCCAGCGCACCCAAGCGCAACCTGAGCGCAACCTGGGCACGCACCTGGACAGCGCAACTGGGCATGCGCAACTGGGCATGCGCAACTGAGCAGCGCAACTGGGCTTGCGCAACATGGCTCATGCTGACGTGCTAAGTGCAAAGTGCGCCAACAAAACGCCACATTCCGTCTCATGAGCCCATGAGCCCGAGTCCGAGTCCGAGTCCGAGTCGCTAAGCCCCTACGGGGCTTAGCTCCCATGGAAATGAATTTTCCAAGAGCAAAAAGCATGAATGCTTTTATTGTTGATTTAGCCTTTTTCCCATTAGAAAAATAACCCCACATGGCACACCCATGTGCACCTCCACACCACATGTGCATCTCTAAAATAGGAAAGCTATTATATAGAGATACAACTCCTTTGGTCTAGCCGATGTGGGACTAAAATTCTCTTTGAAATAGACCAAACTCCAACAATCCCCCACATATCTCTATATATATATGGGTATAAGTGTTCCCCACAGTAACTGTCCATCATGCATTAGGAGAGATGTCGCTTACGACTTGAATCTTCCCGCATGGGTCAAAAATCAAACTATAATACAAGAATGGACTAAGCCTTGAATTCTGCATCATAGCTGAAATTCTTTTCACTCACATAATGTAGTTACATGTGCTTCTGGCTACACATTAAAGGCCCTGTGCCAGCCTGATTTCAGTGTATAATTTTGGGCGTCTACAAGTTTACCCTCAAGAGACGGCCTGATATCTCTTTGTCCATACACTATAGGTGAGTTCATTACAAAGTGACATGGCATGAAGCGCTTTATGCTTCCCTTGTGGTGCTATGCCGCTATGACATGGCTTAAAGCCGAGGCCTTACCCCATACCGGGAACCTCATCGTAGTGTCATACTACTGTAGCATGAGGCAACCGCCTCTTTGTAGTGCCAAACTACCCAGCATGAAGCCTTAGGCTCCCTTGCGGTGTTACGCCGTAACGACATGGCTTGCAAGGCCGAGGCTTTATCCCTAACCGGGTACCTCATGGTGGTGTCGTGCCACTGTAACATGAGGAACTCCTCCTCTTTGTAGTGCTGACTACACCCCTTTATTTTTAACATACATCATTAGGCTAACTGCCTATTTGCGGTGCTACGCCGCTGTGACTTGGCCTGCAAAGCCGAGGCTTTATCCTATTCCTGGGCAACACCCCACATATAGAAACCTCATCGTGGAGTCACCCCACTATAGCATGGAGTTTTACTCCTTGTAGTGCTGCTCTACCGTGCTTCCTGTAAAGCACACCAGGCATTCACTCTGCCTAAGAACTCATTAAGGCAATTAAGCCAACCTTCCCACAGGAACCGTTTTCCGCAGAAAACAACAGTAGACAACAGTGGTTATAGGTCCGTAACCTCTCCATGCCCAATAGAACATGTACCCACCGTTCCTGATATTCTTCCGATTAGTGGTCCTCCCTTGAACCAAAAGCTAGATGCCTAGTAGATAAATCTTTGAACTAATAGCATAAATCTTTATGGTAGGAATACAATAATACAATATCAGAATGCCTTCAAGCCCATTTTACAAGCTGTGTCATTGACCAGCTGGCGCTTGAGGCCCTTGGTGAACGGATCCGCCAGGTTCTCCTGACTCCGAACATCAATCACTGCAATAACACCTCTCTTGATAAGATCGTGTACTGCCCTATGCTTCAACCGCACAGTCCTCTTCTTTCCGTTGAAGAGGTCATTTGATGCCACCGCCGCAGTCGCCTGGTTGTCGCAGTATATCGGTATCGCCGGTATTTGTGCCCCAACCAATGGAAGATCATACATGAGCTCCCGAAGCCATTCTGCTTCCTCGGCTGCGGTATCAAGTGCAAAGAACTCAGATTCCATGGATGACCGCGAGAGCATAGTCTGCTTCTTCGACTTCCATGATATAGCATCTCCACCCATTATGAAAATGAATCCACCTGTGGACCTCTCGTTCTCCACCTCTGAGCACCAACTGGCATCACTGAAGCCTTCCACTACCGGCGGATCTCCGTTGTAGTACAGTGCATATGTCTGAGTCTTCTTGAGATATCTCATAACCCGTTTCACAGCTTTTCAGTGTTCAGCACCTGGGTTGCTCGTGAAATGACTCAGCATTCCCACGACGAAAGCTATGTCAGGCCTTGTGGCAGTAGTAGCATACATCAAACTTCCTATTACGCTTGCATACTCCAGCTGCCTGACGCTCTCCCCTGAATTAGGCTTCAGCTTCAGATCACACCTGTACGGCGTATCGATCCCTGGAAGATCCCGATACCTATAACGAGTGATCATTTTCTCAATATAATGAGACTGTGACAGTGCTATTCCAGTGTCTGTCCGGATGATCTTGATCCCTAAGATCACATCAGCTTCCCCCAAGTCCTTCATACTGAACTTGCTTGAGATGAATTTCTTTGTCTCCGTGACACAGCTAATATCTGTACCTAGGATAAGCATGTCGTCCACGTACAGACAAACGATCACACCTCTTCCATCAGCGAACTTCGTGTAAACACACTTGTCCGTATCGCTGACCATGTAGCCATTTGACCTTATAACTTTGTCAAATTTCTCATGCCACATCTTGGGAGCCTGTTTAAGACCGTACAAAGATTTCACCAACTTACAGACTTTGTCTTCAAGACCCCTGATGACAAATCCCTCTGGCTATTGCATGTAAATCTCTTTGGTCAGCTCGCCATTTAGGAAAGCCGTATTCACATCCATCTGATGTATCACCATCTTATGTATTGCTGCGAGAGCAATCAACATTCTGATGGTGGTCATGCGGGCTACTGGAGCATACGTGTCAAAATAGTCAATCCCCTGCTTCTGAGAAAACCCCTTGGCTACCAACCTAGCCTTGAACTTGTCAATAGTTCCGTCTGCTTTCATCTTCTTCTTGAAGATCCATTTGCATCCGATGGGTTTCGCTCCTTCAGGAAGATCAACTAACACCTAAGTGTTATTTGAGGTGATGGAATCAATTTCATTGTCAATCGCCTCCTTTCAGAAAACTGCGTCTCTGGTCTTCATCGCCTCATCATAGGTAAGCGGATCAGCTTCCACATGATAGGTGACAAAGTCACTTCCGAAGTCCTTCGGCCTCCTCATACGCTTAGCTGACGGCTCAGCTTGTTCTGGTTCAACCGTTGTTTCAACAACAACATCTTCTTGGACCACATGTTCATTGAAGACTTCAGTTTCTTTCGCACCCTCATTGTTCTCCGGAACGTCCGCAAAAACAATATTCTTGTGCCTTACAAATTTGTCTTCAAAATATTCTGCGTTGCGAGATTCAATGATATAATTTAACTCAATATCAAGAAATCTCCGAGCATCACTCTTCTCGGCATACCCCAAGAAGATCGTCTTTGTAGTCCTTGTCCCAAGCTTCTGAATCTTTAGATCTGGAAGCTTGACATATGCTAGACACCCCCACACTTGAATGATATTCAAGTTAGGTCTGACCTTGAACCAGAGTTCATGAGGAGTAATGTCAGAAGTTGCATGAGGCACTCTATTTAGAATAAAAGTGGCTGTCAACGCAGCTTCTCCCCAGTAGCACTTAGGAAGACCAGCAGTCAACAACATTGAATTAATCATTTCTGTTAACGTTCTGTTCTTCCTCTCTACTACTCCGTTTGATTGAGGAGAGTACGGAGCCGTAGTCTCATTGACAATTCCATGTTCTTTACAGAACGATGCAAATTCATGAGACCTGTACTCCCCACCTCGATCACTTCTTATCCTTTTCAGTTGTTGTCCAGTCTGCCGCTCAGCTTCGGCTCTGAACTCCTTGAACTTCTTGAATGCTTTGTCTTTAGCCTTCAGCAAGTAGACGAACGCATACTTTGAGAAGTCATCGATGAAGGTTATGAAATACTTCATCCCGGCCTTTGTAGAGAATTGTTTGAAATCACAGATATCGGAGTGTACCAACTCCAGAAGATCTGTACTTCGATTAACCCGAGGAAAGGGTTTCCTTGCGATCTTTGTTTGAGCACAAACTTCACATTTCTCTACCTTACCCCCACACTTGGAGATAAGTCCTAGACTAGACATTCTGTTTATTCGTTTACAATGAACATGTCCTAGCCTATTATGCCACAACTCAAGAGTATAAGCAGAATGAGTGACTTCATTAATTACATTAATTACATTGGACTGATTTACAAGCTGAATCTTGAACATTCCTTCGGTATAAAAAGCTTTCCCGAAATATGTTTCCTTGATAGACATCACCATCTGGCCAGCATTCATGTCCATTCTGAGGCCTGTATTGCAGAGTAGGCCTCCTGAGATCAGGTTCTTGGCGATAGCAGGTACATGCTTTACGCCTTGAAGCGTCAGAGACTTCCCCGAAGTCAGCTTCAACACCACCGTCCCGATCTCGAGCACTTCAGCTTGTGCCTGGTTCGCCATCATAACTACTTCAGAAGTAGGGGTGTAGGTGGTGAACCACTCCTTACTGGAGTAGACATGGCAGGAGGCTCCAGTGTCTACCTACCAGTTAGAGTCAGTCCTTACCGCATCAACCTGCGCAATCATGGCAACAACATCAGTGATCATAGATACCTTACTAGGCTCTCCTTGCTTTGATTGCTTGGTCTTTGCTTTGCGCTCATTCTTAAAGTGGCCCTTCTTGCCACACTTGAAGCAAGGCATCTGAGACTTTGGCTTCTTTTTCTTGATAGAAGTTCCCTTAACCTTCAGATTGTCAGGGTCCTTCTTCTTGCTGTGAGAAGTCGCCTGTTTTCCCTTTGGTGCCTTGGTATGAACCAGATTGGCGTTAGCCAATTGCTTGGACAATGCGTCCACCTTCAGTTGAGCCCGTATTTGGTCCTCAACATAAATTTCCTGCAAGAGATCTTCAAGACTGATCTCAAGCTTCTTCCTATGCATATTTGCATAGAACTTACTCTACCCAACGGGGAGTTTTGAGACAATCCCTCTAACAACAAACTTGTCGGAAAGGGGCATCGCCTCGTCTTCCAACTTCTGTCGTAGCTTCAGAAATTCTTTTACCTGCGGCCGCATGGACTTCTCATCCTCAAAGAGCCATTTGTGATATTTTTCAACCACAAATATCTTGCTCCTGTTTTTATCTTCTTCGTACAGTTTTTCCAGAGACTCCCATATGTCTCTGGCAATTGTCTTCTTACTGTAGGATTCTGCTAGAGAATCCTCCATAGCATTCAGGATAAGCAGCCTGCAAATGCTATTCTCCCTTCTCCACTTGGCCTGAAGTTTAGTAGCCGCAGTGATAGCGGCAGCAGACCCAGTATCTGGAATAGTAGGTTCCTCTTCAAGAAGCACGTGATCCACGTCTCTGAGTTGAAGAGTGAGATAAACCTTCCTCTTCCAGACTTGATAATGCTCTCCATCAAACTTTTCTAACTTGCAAAAGTCAGTATGGAGGAGTGAAGCATTAATGTTTTCCATCGTAGCAATAAAGCTTTGAGATTGTTATTGCCGGGGCACAATTTTTCGATGGAAAACTGAGAAGATGAAATAATTGTAAAAACAAAGTTCCAACGCAACACTTCTGGGAAGGTTGCGCAAGTATAACGAAAATCTAAAAAGATCTTGTTATAAGTATTACGAGAATCTAAAAAGATTTCGTAATCCACAGCAACGTATGATATACGAGAATCTAAAAAGATTTCGTAATCACAGCAGCGAAGAAGATGACAGGCAAAATGTGGAAGATGGCCTGCTGGGGTGAATGATCACCGTTGCTCAAAGCTTTATTCGCCCTACACGAACAGCTTCCAGGAACCAGCAAGTTCGTCGGAGAACTTGGAACACTCCTGCTCTTCTGACTCCTCGGATGGACACGAACTCCCGTGCAAGAGCAACGCTGGTGCGACGCCTTTCCTCTCTCTCTCGAAGGCTGCTGGACGATCAGAACTGTGTTAAAGAACACGTCTGAATCCTCTGTTTACTTGTGCTAAAAAACACTTCGTAAACTTTTTCTGGTGGCTTCTCTTTCTATTCTGTAATGAGCCTTGAGAGAGAGGATGCCTTATATAGGCCCTGCAGCAACTGGTCGGTTGCCACAAAGTTAGGGACGTGGTAATAACCACCCCGAACATGTAGCAACCGCCCAGAACATGCAAATGCACGTTCTGCTGCCAACTGCGCACAGCGCACACACAGCACAACCAGTACAACCAGCGCGCTTGCACAACCCGCGCAACCCAGCACAACCCTGCACAACCCAGCGCAACCCAGCGCACCCAAGCGCAACCTGAGTGCAACCTGGGCGCGCACCTGGGCAGCGCAACTGGGCATGCACAACTGGGCATGCGCAACTGAGCAGCGCAACTGGGCTTGCGTAACGTGGCAGCGCAAGTGGCTCACGCAACGAGCACAACTAAAGTGCACTATGCGCCTAGCGACGATGCTGACGTGCTAAGTGCAAAGTGCGCCAACAAAACGCCACATTACGCCTCATGAGCCCATGAGCCCGAGTCCGAGTCCGAGTCGCTAAGCCCCTACGGGGCTTAGCTCCCATAGAAATGAATTTCCCAAGAGCAAAAAGCATGAATGCTTTTATTGTTGATTTAGCCTTTTTTCTATTAGAAAAATAACCCCACATGGCACACCCATGTGCACCTCCACACCACATGTGCATCTCTAAAATAGGAAAGCTATTATATAGAGATACAACTCTTTTGGTCTAGCCGATGTGGGACTAAAATTCTCTTTGAAATAGACCAAACTCCAACATATTGTTCATCCGGACCTAAATTTTGCAAACTCGCATTTAACCGCAAACCAAAAATTACTTAAACAAAACAAGATCTTTCAACTGTTAAAATAGAGAATACCCTTAACAACTATAAATGAAGATAAAGTCAAACACAATAGCAATCACAAGAACATAAAAATATAACGGGGTTCAACCAACATATTGGCATATGTCATTCACTGTTTCCAATATTCGTATTTTTATCTTGATATATATTATGAATATATGTATCCTCCATATATTTCGTACTGATATTGTATCTTGTACTCTGTACTACGTGTATCCGTACTAGACTAGTATATCTTGTTTAGTGTTGGTGAGTAGTCTTGGTACATTCTTGAGGGTGTTTCTAGGACCATGCAAACTTATCACCTGTGGGGCAATCGACATGCCTAAAACACAATAATTGGAATTATGTAACCTAACTTGGATTTCTGATTTCTTAACAAGATAACTTAATCAGCCGACCACCCTAGGCCTCTAGAGACCCTTGAAATTGCCATGGACCCATACGAGGATCCATACACAAAACGACGAACCTCTCAAAATCTCAAAAAATTAAGATTTTCTGAGCCGACAGTATAGCGGCGGTATATCAGCGATATACTGCAAGTATATTGCTTGTATTCTGCTGAGCAAGTCAACAATGCTTACATGGTTGCTTCTTTACCTATTGGATCTTTGTGTTTCTTTTGAGGGTTTTGACTGGGCTGGGGGTTTGGATTGTTGATGTGGCAGCCATCTATGGCCACCACATTCAGCCAAAATCCATTCTCTCTCTAATTCCTTGATTTTTTCTCCTTTTTTTCTCTCTTCACTTCACTCTGTTCTCCACTAGCTTCTTTATCTTCTTCCTTGGAGCTATGAGCTGACCTTGGATGTTGGCCTTGAGGTCAAGCTAGTAGTTGTTGAACCCACTAGCTAGGAGGAGTAGAAGACCCTTTGTAGCATGAAAGTCTTAGATTGTAGTCAAGTACACCTTGCACTCAGAAGGATCTATGTTATTTTTAGTATTTTTACTTGTTTTCTTCTTGTATGACTATTGTTTCTTAGGTATTTGTTGTCACTATCACTTTTTTAAATAGGGGTAAATTTGCCATTTCATATTATATAATATTGTGAGTATTTATTTATTAATATTGTCTTAGTTATTATGGTTAGTGGCTAGCGCTTATTTGTTAGACTTGTGTTAGTGAACCAATTAGACTAGATACTACATTAGAGCCCAATGATTAGTATGACATGACTTATGGACCAACTTATAGGACTAGGCTCAATTAGACCCTTTTAGTCATGTCATTTAATAAAATAAAGATTATACTATTTACCAAAATAAGATTAGAGAGTTTCATGCATAATTAGCTCACATGACAAGTTTAGAGGGGCTTTTAGACATTTTAGATTGGCATAAACCTAGCCCTAATGGCCGGCCACTTAAGAGGGGGTCTCCTTCTCTCTTTCTCTTCATTCATTTGTGCCACTTCATCCCCATTTGGTGTTCTTCCCCAAATTGAACAATCTCTCTACCAATTTCTCTCAAAATCCACCCAAATTCTCTTCCATTACTCTCATTCTCATCACTTGAAGGAGCCTAGGAGCTTGGAGACTAGGAGCACTAGTAAAGGAGTCCATTTGCTAGGAGCTTCGTGTCCGGATCGTGTCTATTTGGATTTTCATTGAAAATTCATCTTCCAATAGGTAATACATCTCATTTTCTTTCTAACTAGACACTAATTGTTCAATTTGACCCTTAGGAATTCACTCATGGACTACGACTACCAATAGGTAAAAGAATTAGGCTCTAATGACTCTCCATGTAGAAGTTATATGGAGTTTTGTGCTAATTTTGGGGGAATTCCGAGATTGGTGCACGAAGTGTTTGTCATTTGGTTATCTAGATCTAATTAGATTAGATTTGCTTGTGTGTGTCTAGATCCGTGTCCACAATTGGATACGAGTAGGCCGTATCATGATACGGTAGGATTAGGGGTGGGCACGGGTCGGGCCGGGCCCAAATTTGTTGGACCCGGACCGGACCCGTTACTTGGCGGGGCGGGGCGGGACGGGTCCAAAAAATATTGGACCCGGACCCGACCCGATCCGTTTGAAACGGGTCCGAAACGGGTCGACCCGCAGGTCCAAACGAGTCCAAAAAAAGTTTAAAAAAATTCTATAATAGTAAACATTTACATATGTTATATTGTCTATAAGAACAAAACAAGTCTAATGTCTTCCAAAACTTCTAGAATTTGTTTAGTAAATAATAAGATATTCTATTATGTATAGACTATAATAACAAAAAATGCTAAAAAT
>JANAVB010040019.1:6804639-6829639 GCA_029216955.1 Iris pallida
CATCGAAGTTTGCATCGAATTTCGAGCAAATCCGAGCTTCTAATTCAAACTAATTGAAAGGTTTATAGCTATTTAGGTTGTGAATGTACTGGAGAAGATGGTTCGTAAACGAACCATCGCACGCGGAGAAATTGGGCGACGAAGTGGCCGGCTGCTGCTGTCGTTACTGCTGTTGCATCTACTTGTCCGGCTGTTTTGCACGTGGCCGCGGCGTCGACCGACCACCGGCGACGGTGGAGCTAGGGAGGGGTCGCCAGGATGGAGAGACTTGCAAAACTTTATAAATAATATAAATATACACAACTTAAATGGGCACACATACAAATATATATACATGCATATAGCCTATACCCCAAACAAACAAGGGTACTATTATATTTTCCAAGGAAATTAGAAATTAAACTAGAAATTAGTGCATATATTATAATAATCTACCATTTATATAAATTACTCAAAAGACTATAACAGGAACTATCAATATATATAACATATTGTAGTTAAAGGTTCCAATTCAAAATGGTATTTCCAATATTATCACATTCAAAAACTAATAAAAATATTAAAAATAATAAATAGAAAATAATACATTAAATATCATTTTTAAAGTCGCCACTAAATTATAAAATGTGCTATGGTTAAATACACATCTATATGTCCACATGGACACCGTTGGTGTACTACACGACCACATGGGCTTGGACTCGTTTCGGGTCCAGTCCGGACTAGTTTGGCAGAATCAGATTTTCTGAAAGTCATAATATCAATAAGTACTAATTAACTTGTTTATGGAGGTCATGTCACAACTTGGCCTGGTTTCTTATTAGGACACACTTATGGATCGGTCTTCCCTACCAGGCTAATACACTAGTTGAAGCACGCTACAAGCACTATCTGTGCCATGATTTTGGTTATCTTGTTTCCAATCTCAACTATGACTAAGACCATCTACCGTAATAATTAACTAATTAATTATTTATAAAATTCTAAAAATCACCATTTAAACCAAATAAATAAAAAAATATTTTAAAATTTTGGGAAGTGGAGTTACAGTGAGCCAATTTGCGTTGTCCTGCACTACATTATTAACCTAGTTGACTAAAAACTGACCAGAGTTGAGTTTGAATTAGATTAACCTAGTATCATGTAGATTGTATGTATACTTTAATTATTATATATTAAACATATTGTAACCTGTATTGCTCTAAATAGGACCTTGTGACTCCAGTTCGTGACATCTGTACACATCCGTTGCTCTGGGTATAAACGAGTACATTCTCTGATAATTTTTTTATTTATTTGATGATTACTGTAATTCAGTTATATTTAGTTCTATTTGATTCTCTGTCACACACATATTGGTATTTTGGATTCATTCACTCGTAAACACCTGTATTGGACTCGACTAGCCTCTATTACTTGAATCATCCACAAGCACCACCTACTCGAAACACCTACAAGTACAAATGTTTCAAATCATACAAGACCCATCACTACAAGTACAAATTGTTTCAATTCATTCACTCAAGAATTACAAGAAAGATAGCCGTCGCCGCTTGGCCGAACGTGCAATGTGCCGTATTACAAGAAAGATAGGTCGAGCGTGCGATGTACCGTATTTACTCGTCTAAACAAGAAAGAACCGTATGCTTGCTAAGTGTATAGTGTGCCATATTTACTTGCTACTCATTTTTATGATAAGAACAATATCTCAAATATACTGGATTAGTATCGTGTACTAGAATCATATTGTCTTATGTTTTACAGATTGGACTCGTATCACATAGTTCTAGTTGGTTCTCTTTATTACAGTCTTGTGTCCTGCTCTCCTGCTTCTTGTATTTACTTACCTTGCCCTAAACTATTGCTCTATTTCATTACATGTCTCAAACATTCCATGTTTCATCAATACAACTGTCTATAACACTTTATAGTCTTTGTCATTTACTTGGGATTGCTAGATGAGGTGTGCTCGTTCCATCCTGACTGGATATATTCTTTAGATGTTTGCCTAAGGATATGTGCCTACCTGCTATGGATCTGAGGAGGGAATAGCCACCCCAAGTCCAGATTTTCAGGAGTGATCAGGAGACTATTTAGAGGACTTGTTCTAGATTTCTATTCGAACTTGAATTGTAATAAGTGGAGATTTTGACATTTTATTTGAGTTTTGTTTGAAATATTATTAGTTGTTGTTTGTTGAGCCTTATAGTTATTTAGACTTCTGTGATATCTTATCGTGCTTTAGACTGTGATTGAGTATTACCACATCTTATACTTGTCCTCCATTCATAGTTGAGATACACAACAGGTAATTAATATATTGTGTGAATTATTAGTTAGCGACGTAGTACATCGTTCTACTGCTAATTCTACGGCGTAGGCTGGGCGCTGTTACGCACTCGTGTCCCTATACCTGGTACGGGTTGTGACACATTTTTAGTGGTGGCCCATGCAGGTCGAGATTCGCATTAGTACGATGTCGTGGTAGCGCAACGACTTAGTTGTTCTACCACGAGCCTGCGATAGAATATAGGAAGTAAGGTGTTAGAATAGGGATACTTAATCACAGTTATAATTTCTTGAAAGATTCCTGGGACGACCCTTGAGAATCTTATTTGAACTTCTATTTGAAATTCCTTTCTGTGTTCAGTTCATCCTCTCCTTGTTATTGAATTTGATTTTGATGGATCGTTGTTGATTTTGTTTTTCATATCGAAATGAATTTTATGGCCTGAGTTACGGTATCTTCTGATATCACTACAACAAAAATACCATTTAATGACGGCTAAAAACCGTCATTAATTAAGAACCATGATGCTTTATTTTCTTAATCCAAGCGTTATGAAATCAGGTGTTATAAATATTTTCAAAGCGTTATAGATAATTCTTCCGAAAACGTCATTAATAGGTTGAATTTCTGCTACGTTTTATTTTCAAAGCGTATGGATAGTTAGGTAAAACCGTTATGAATATTAATATGGTTTAGAAGTCAGGACATTTTGAAAGCGTTATGAATGGTCATTGTATCACATTTATAACGCTCTATACTGCATGTTATACATTCCAAACACTGCTCAATTCAATTCGAAAACAACCACTTTGAACCATATTCACAACAAAACATTGAAATGTAATATAAAGTACCATTAATCTCCATTTCATTGTCTCAAAATAGGGTACATCAACATCTCACAGATATAGAGTACTTTATCTAGCTACATTCCATTGTCTCAAAATAGAGTACTTTAGCTATCATTCTATATTTCTCAGGCCATATACATCTTCTAAAATATATAGAGTATCCAATATAGAGTACACTTTAGCTACATCAAACTATCCACATGAAAACATCCCACACTTTAGCTTCAACTTAGTCACATGAAGACCTGTCCACAGCACATGTACCCTAAAAGATAAAACAAGGTTTAATAAATATGATATAATGATGTAATATATGTAACTATCGGATCTTGAATGATGTATAAGTCCTGATTAAAAACACACATTAAGATCACAATTCAACATATGTTGTGGAAACTGTTGTGTGGAGTTTTTATCAGATTCATCTATGTGTATATTATGTAACTATCAGAAAGCTACACTAGTGAGCAAAGGTTAATTAAGGACCCAATTAGTAAGAGAGCATGAACAAGAAAGATATCATAAGCTGAAAATCTTGTGCTCTTTGTGTTGCATCATTGTCTTTTTGTTTGTCATATGTTCGAACCAAATGACATCAAAGATATCATAAGCGATCCTTGTTGGCTTGCCTGCATTGGAGTTGAACCAAAAACTTCAATTTTCACTAAGGTACGTTCCTCTCAAAATAAGCCTTTGTATCAGAGTTCAGTATCTGTTAGCACATTGTTACGAACAGATACATACATCACTATGTAGAAAGATATCTACCTTAGCCATGAATTCCTCGCACTTATTCACATGATATGGGCTATAAGAGCCAGAATCTTAGAGCACAGGTGCTATTTAAATCAATGGATTTGATGCTCATAATGGCCCAATTATCAACAATAAAACGATTTTGCCTCTCCTTTGTAGCAGATGGAAATCTAAAATATATGGAATATAAAAACTCATATCGATCGAGAGTGCTTACAGAATCCTTGAGAACGTTTCTCTGTTCTCCTTGAGAGTCCACTGGTCCTCATTGCCTGAAGCATCGTAGTAGTAAACCATCTTTTATCATGGCGTAATTCTAAGGTTGACATTGTTATATATGTTCAGTGTCAATAAATTGAGGTGCACAAGATGGATTTGTACTCAAACAGAAAAATATGCCACGATAAAGAAGAAAACAATGGATAGAAGAATCCGAGGTATTTTTCCTTTTACGAAGTAAAAGAAATTTTCATAACAAATCAATTAAGTCTATGTCAGTCATCTGTAAGCCTGTAATGTATCCGACACGTGATACTTCCTCGACTTTGGTAAAAAGACAACAAAACTAAAGAAATTACCTTGACCCTCATGTATCCATATGATTGGCAACGAATTCGATGAATTCGCATCGGACATCATCTATTTCTTCCTGCGTGTATGTTGATTTTCCAGCCAATTTTTTTAGCTAAAAAGTCAAAAAATAGTTACATTACTTTGTATAATTTCAGAAAAGTAATTAAGAATTAAATTAATGAACAACTTACCTTTGACTCAATAGTAGGAGAGGGGTCTTCCATGAGATCCCGCATATATTTCATAACAAAATATCCGTTCATAACCTCCAGGTTGTTTCGGGACCTACATGAAGATATTATTTGTAAGAGAATATAATGTCCATGATTATAATAAGTCATATATTATTGATTACCTTGGGTAATTTCAAGTAGGACTTCTATTTGATCTTTTACCACCAATATATGCTGTGTTGAGGCCACTAGTAGAAAATAATTGTATACTAACATCAGAATATACACATTATTAAAATATTAACAATAATAATAATAATTTCACTCACGTATTGAAAAAAACTTAATATCTCCTCTCGGTTTAAAACACAGCGAGTCCAACCAGTAAACATTAAAGGTAGAGAGGTCAACAACAATTAGAATCCAATGCTTCCTACATTAAAGGGAACATGAATGGAATAAAGCACATTGGTTATTGAATAGGAAAGAAAAATCTTGCTACTTGATTAAAACTTCTTACTCCTTGTAAATGAATGGAATGAAGCAAATTTGGGTTTTCTTAGCCTCTTGGAGCCTTTCTCTAATCAGATTTTATTGCAGGCCCGGATGCATTACTCATAGCAGAAGGGTTGAACATTATCAAAAGCTCCCGAGAGTTTGGAAATTTATCAAGCAAAAACCTAAAGCCAAAAGAATAGTTAAATATGGTGTCAATCTCAAAATAAAATTTAGAATATAAATTTCATATTTCTTACCTCATGTAGGCAACAACAGGATTCACATCTAGCCATTGCATCCTACATACCTCCAGCAAAACGATTTTAGAAAGATAACAAGATGGATTAAAGCTTCCGAACATTCCTTTCTCTAATGGTATTTTAAGATGAGGGTCGGTATCCTTAATGGTTTCTACCATCTCTCCGAAAGTGTCAATTATCTCCCTACCACAGCCAGCAACCTTCAAAGGTTGAACATTGTCAGATTCAATTGGTTTAGTACTTACCTGTTGCATATTGAATTTTTTTAGACAATTTCATAAAAGATATTGACACTAGCATTAAATAATATTACCTCAAGACCAACAATAAACTCTTTGGGCCAAGCTACTAAAGACCCAATTGCATCTTTAACAACTTCCATTTCTCCATGAAGTGGCACGGGAAGGCTCACAGTAGGTTGAAGGGCTTTCATAATTGAAACCCTAACATTATGTTCTCCTAATTCAACATTATGAATTTTCTCATTTGGTCCACACCCTTCAAAGACAATTCCCTCGGCAACAATATTTCTTTTGTGCCCACTGCTAGCTTACATTTGGTTCCTAAACAAAAAAGAAAGTTATTCTGTATATAATTACTACATGTTATAAGTTGTTGAATAAAGATTATGTATTGAATATATGTACTTACCATGCCAATGTTCGATGTAGGATATGGTATATCTTTTGCTCGCTTAACTTTCTATTCTGTTTCACCTTTTCAAAGAAGATAGAAGATAAAAAAGCATATTAGAAAAACATATTAGAGAAAAATAGAAGAAGAAAAGCTATTAGACGAAATAGAACTAATTGTAATAAGCATTACCTTAGAACCATATGATGGACTTTGTTTCCAAGAGACTCGTGTTCATTCTTACGAGACATTATATAGTTCCTATTACCACTTCCTTTGGTATTGGAAGCAACCTTCTCAGATGTTTGTGAAGCTCCTTGGGCTTGAAATTCTTTTAGCATGATCTCCAATTCTTGTCTCCGTTTACGCTCCTCTTCCAATTGGGACTTGAGTAGTTCATTTTGTTTTTTAACTCCCCGTTTTGGAAGCTTGAAATAGGTCATTGGTGTCGGTCCTAATCCCAAACCCCGAATACGTCCCGAATGCTCGGGAGTGCCCAACGCCAAGGTTAGAATATCCGAAGCTCCTTCGGTCACAAACCCATCTTCCTTTTGTTTGATGTATTCCTCCTATAAAAAGTACAAGGTTTTAGAAATATAAGCATGTTGATAAGCAGGATTCCTCTTAATAGACTGGACGATATATACTAACCACTTTCATAGCTACGTCCTTGGTCCCATCGTCAGTAAATGTACGTCCTTACTAACTCGTGCTTTTGTCCAAAAAAACTTCTGTCATCTATATATTTTCCCCCAACTGTCGTTGCTGTTTTGAAAGAAAAACCACATATAATATATATATATATATATATATATGTCCACATGTAAATATGTTAACTGATATACAAATATGCATTACCAGCTCCTCTTTAAGACCGCATATCCCTTCCTGCTTAAACGATGAGAAACTTGCCCTTGGCTCTCCGTGCACTTTGCTCCTTGCTCATTTCTTATGATTACAACACATGAAGGTAGAGAAGAAATAAGATTTATATAATAGGGACCTAGTCATCCTTGTTATGCATAAAAAAATAATTTTGACAAGTTAACCTTAAAATTTGCAGACAGTCTGCTTTTGACGAATTCCTCCCACACAGATTGTTTCAAGATCCCTGAGTACTTTGGTGGAGGGTGCTTGAGAAGCTCAAGATTGCCCTCATTCGGATAAATCAACTTGGTGATTTGACCTTTGAATGCCCTCCAACTCCGAGCCATGGATGCTAACACAAAGGCTTTACTATTTGGATCCAAGTCAAATTTGGCCTACAACAGAAAATAAATATTCAACATCTATACATGAGTGCATAACATAGTGCATAACATGTAAAGCATTCCAGTCTGAATAAGTTCAGACTTGAATTCAAGCATTCAATGGTGTAGTGAACAAGTGAATTCAAGTCTGAACTTAGTTCACTTATCTGAACTTGATGTCCAGACCTGAGCTCTCTATGTGCAGGCAATGCATATATGCAAGAGGGAATCTGCAGTGCATGACATTAAGTGCACTTCTCAAAAAGAAATATAATATTCCAACCCCTGGGCACAGGCACCAAATTAATTCATAAAAAAAGCAAGATCATCCAAAAGTTATAGCCTTTGAAGAATTTTGGTGGACATCACTTCTTGTTAAGCAAAAGAAAATAAGGTAATCGCTGTCATGTTAAGTATGAACCTTTTCATATAATAAATAGATGGAGGTATCTTAGAATTCAGATACCAAGAGTCCCAAAATTCACTTATCCATATGTTGCTGCAACCAAGGGACGAGCTCTCATGGTAAGCACTGAACTGAATGGCAATCCACTTATACATATGTGGGCTGAACCAATATCAAACCACAGATACCAAGAGTCACCACAAAATTCGATACAAGAACATTCAAACTGAAACCAAAGGGCAGTAATCTCTACTCCTAACAACATTACTATCAATGTACATACCTGAATATGGAAGAGGAAGAAGCATATATATGTTTTACCTGAAGAGGAAGAAGCATATGTTTTACCTGAATCAGTCCATAAGCTCTTTTTAACTGATTCTGGCACTTTATGCCAATTTGGATAAGTTATTTTTACTAAGGACTTTACTGTGATGCCGCAGTAAGTTGCCAAATTAATTTTTCCTTCACCAATTGGTTGCCAACATCGTTATAAATGACTTTATCCTCTCTTCATTCTCTTTGATTTTGCTGACTTTTTTGGATTTTGATGCCCCTCTACCTTTTTTTCGGCTACAATTTTGTTTCCGAAATCCTCACGTGCTTTGTAGCCTGTAAAAATTAATGGCATAATTAGATTCATTAATCTTGCTAAAATGTGCTTGAAATAGCATGAAACATAAAATAGCCTGAAAGATTATAGCCTGAAACATACTATAGCCTGAAACAGAATATAGCCTGAAATGTGCTTGAAATATAGCATGAAACAGAAAATAGCCTGAAACAGACTACATTTTGAGGGATTTCCATATACTCTGAGACAGAATATAGTAGCTGAAACTGTTTGAGGGATTTCCATATACTCTGAGACAGAATATAGCCTGAAACAGACTACAGTTTCGAGATCAAAATAAAATGTGCTTGAAATAGCATGAAACATAAATATAGTAGCTTGCAGCAACATATTAAGACAATTCTAGATCAAAATAGACTATAGTTTCTCCCATATACTCTGAGATCAAAATAGACTACAGTTTCGAGAAAAAAACACATATTAAGACAATAAGATGAGGGATTTCCATGAAACAGTTCTCAAAATAGACTACTAAGTAATTTTTACTTCCAGCAACATTTCAGACTTGCAGCAACATTTCTTTAAACAATTCACTTGCAGCAACATTTCAACAAGAAGATTTGGACTGTGCAATCCAAGTTCCTCGCAATCTTCACGTAAATAGGTCGAGGGTGATTCATCAACGACATCAAATAACTCAAAATCCGGTACTTTATTGCAAGTTTCATTTGTAACAAAACAATCGATTCCCTCGTCGTCATTGTCTTCATAATAAATCCTTTGAGGAGTCGATAAAATGATTAACCAATTATCATCTAATTGATCAGGAACATAAAATACTTGCTTTACTTGGAGGGCAAACAAAAGAGTCAGACTTGTGGCAAACTCTACCAAGCTCGACCAATATAAAACCAAGTTCATCAACCTTAACACCATTCTTGCTGTCAACCCAATCACACTTGAAGACGGGAATCCGGAAGGAAGAAATAGTCAAGCAACCAAATCTCTTTGATAATACCGTAAAATGTCATATCTGAGATGGGATTGTTGTCCTTTGTGCTAGCAACTTGAAAAGTCTTTGCTATAGAGTCATACTGTTTGCTTGACTCGTACGTCGTCACGATCTTTCGTTTGATAGTGACACCCATTAATTGCATAACTTGGGAACTTTGTCACGTGATGTCGAGGTCCTTAGCTATCCATTTTAATTCATCAGAGACATGCTAGTTGGGTCTTCTTGCGCAGCCTCAACCTGTCATTTTTTTTCTAAGTTTAATATTTTATTTTCACTAAGTAGAACAAAAATAGTAGCTTTGTAAACCCCTAAATTCTACTATTTTTTATATAAATTTGGTACTAATTTTTTTCTTTGTATTTATACGTCGCATAGTTGTATTGTACGACGCGCACGAATTTTGTTTTTTCGTAATAGCTCGACGAGTGCGAATATGTGCGAGCATATTTTTAGAAACATATTCTATTTATATAGTTTCAAAATAATATATAATATATCTTTCTATCGTACCAAAATTTTTTAAGTTTGCTATTTTAATTATTTATTTATGCCGATTTCGAAATATATACATATAGATTTTGTACTAGACACATGCGAGATACATGAAATTTAATTCATGTATATATTGGAATTCTCAAAATCATTTATTATTTATCTTAATTTATTGAAAAGGTAGTTAAAGATATTTTCTATCATATTAAAAATAATTATTGCAATTTTTGAAATTACTTAATATTGATTATTATATACTTATAAAAGATAATTTGAAAGTTTTGATGATTTAATATTATGGTAATTTAAATTAAGATTAATTTATGGATTTTGATTGAAGATAAGACTTATCTTAGATTTGATATGGATTTAGATTGATTAAACTTATTTTTGATTTGATTTAAATTAAGTAGCAAATTATCTATTTTGGGTTTAAATATTCCTAATCCTTACAACTGGGAATTCCCACATCCTATAAACAGGCAGGTACTCCTTCATAAATTCCTCACATCCACAAATTTCTCTCCACCCATAATTGTCGTGCATCGTGTCTGTGTTACCCTCATCCCATATCTTATTCCAAATTACATATACATATATCCCCTCCGTGTCGGACACCCCCCAACACAACCTAAACATATACTAATTTCCGTCGTCGCCGCGGCCAAGCGCCACCATGTTCGAAACACCCCCGCTACCATCTTCCGACTTTCTGAACAGACTTCTCGATCTCCGCTCACCCCGATCATCACCACCACCATCATAGCCGTCCACCTGACCACCGAACCTCCGCCTCCATGACCAGCGCCCTATCGTCGCGGCCATTTCCGGTCACACCCATCAGAATCCTTCCACCACCGTCCCGACTTCACCCAAGTCCTGCCACTGCCAGTCACCAGCACCGCCACCAAGGCCACCGGTCGCAGTTCTTTCCGGCCACCACGAGCGGCTCCTTCACTCGGTGGCTTCACCACCACGCTCCCTCTCCTCCTTCCTCCACCTACCGGCCGTGGCAGCCCGCCTACTACTACTACCAAAACTCATACCACCGCCACCATCCAAATAGACACAACCACCACCACCACGACCGGACGCCACCGCGACCGGCCGCTTATCCGAACCCCCCCAAACAAAAAAAGAATAGAACACACCGCCACCACCATTACCTCTGCGCCATCATATCGGGGCACCACCGCCGGATCCGCGGCTACCCCTCTATCCGACAGACAACAGCGCGTCCATAGCGCCATATCCCTCCGCAGCCGTCGCCTTGTACTGCGACCAACGCGCTGCGACGCCGAACGTCCCTCCGGAGCCGGCGACGGTCGCCAACACCAGTCCGTTCTCGCGCCCCGCCGATCTGGTAAGCCCCGCTCCTTTCTCCTCCTCCCACAAAATTCCTCTTCCCTCTATGGTACTTCATCACTCTCCCGAGTCTCCCCGGACGATCCCCTTTCTCTCTTCCTCTCTGGAGCTCCCCTTCTCCATCTTAGCTCCTCTTCATTTCTCTTCGTTCTACTTCTATTTTTATGATTCTTTAACTCTTTGTTTGACCTTTGTTTTTGTTTCTCCTCAAAAGAAGCTAGGAGAACAGCACCATTGTTGTACTTTCGAGATTATTATTACAAGAAGGGAATGACATAGTTTATTATTGTAAGTTATCTTTCCCTTATATGTTCAAAATTTTTAATTTTTTTAAGTATTTTTATTTGACTTTATTTCCAACATCATAATAGAACCTCTGACCGAGGACCACTATCAATATTACCTACATATACTAATTTTTACTTGCTTATTGAAATCACCAATTCACTTTATTTATTATTATTATTATATTTATTATTATATTAAAACTATTATTATTATTTTATTTGTTTAATGTATATTTTCCCAGAAAATATTTTTGAAGCAAAAGTATAGTTTTGTGTTTAACTCTACATATAGAATTTCAAATATAGCTTTGACCTCAAAAGGGTATTTGGGCAACTTCAATTTTATTCCTAAAAATGTTCCCTATATTTTTCATATACCTAAAGTATTTGGAATAATATATATATATATATATATATATATATATATATATATATATTTATATATATATATATATATATATATATATAAATAGTTTCTAAACTTTTCCAAATAGTTATAATTATTTCTCGATTTTCAAGTAGTAAATAAAAACTTATCTTTTTACCAAAATTTTATTTTTACAAAATATGGGTTTTAGCCTTAACTAATTTTATTATTTTGTTTCCTTATAATATTTTTGAATTATAGAGATATAGGTTTCAAACTAAAATACTACCTTGGCAAAACTTAGAGTTCGCTCTAAATGACTTTCAATTTTTTCGGGTATTTGTTTGAGCATATTTTTGACTAATAATTTATATTTCAAATATTATAAAATATTTTCTAAAATTATATATATTATTTGACTTCCTACGATTTTTTTTCATCTCGTGATTCAGCCCATCTTTTCTATTCCTTTACCAATTCCATACTACCTTATGTCCATCCTAACTAATTTGACCCTTCTGAACCCAATGGAACTGTCCGTGCCACCATCAGAGATTACCTTGTGTAGTTGTTATACCAAAGTCGCAGTTCGTGCCACATTGAGTATTATAGTACACCAAGCATCCTACCAGGCAAGACACCTTGTCATTTGCTGTTTATTTATTTTAGCTCATATTTCATGCATTATTTATTATTTTCTTTATGTAAAATAAACTGTGATACATGGCATAACCTGTTAGAATTTACTATTCAGTTATATTTCCTGCTATGTATTATTTTTCTTACACATTAAACCTAGATTTAAGGGACCACCTTTGTGTGTTGCATTTATTGACCTTGACACGTTGTATCACGAAGTTGTGTGTCGCATATAGAACACGGACATACGTGACTGGCTGGCCACTGGTGCGTATAAGCCGTACGATAGGAATAACCGCTAATAAAATTGTATGCTAGTTTGACTTAGCGGTTATAGAGGTTACTGTTGTAGATACAACATAGTAGGCATTGGGCGGGGAGGATAATTCCTTAGCGTATGGGCTTCGATGCACTTTCCCTTGTGACCCGAAAGCTCCGCTGGAGATACGGGGTTGATGACCCATGATTACTGACGGCCACTGACGTTCTGCGAAATGTTATGCTCTTACTGATTGGGCCTCTGGTGCCCCAAGGGGGGACCATGCCGATCCTATTTAGCCAGGACACATGCGTAGGAAGGATTGTTCTTAACTACATTTCACTTAGAACGGTTTGGTACCTTTATCCGTTAGGTACGATTACTTTTGGTTTGGGTACTTGTATCTGACCGTGGCTTGGAACAATAACTTGTCGCGGATTAGTTCGTCACATCTTGTCCTTGTTTGATTGTAGGTGTGACTTACTACTCCGATGAGAAGGTATTGAACCTTGTTGGGGTCCGGATACCATATTGGATTCATAGCATGGAAAGATACGTCACCGTGAATTAGTTTTACCATCTCCTGTCCTTATTTGGTTAGGGGGATGGTAAGCTAGTTCAATAGGTGTGTATTGGACCAAGTTATAATCTAATTGACTTATTTATTTGAGCAACATTTATTCAGTTTATATGGCATGATATTATGTGTCTTGTTACGTCCCTCTGAGGACCTGGTTATTTTGCCAGGTGTGTGCTCTTATCTTTCGCAGGTGTTCTAGCCGTGGCCATGATCGTCACTATTTCTTCGAGGATGATTGCACTTTGATCGTCTTCGCTTCGCTCGCCAAAATCTTTCTTTTGTTTATCATGTCGTTCTTTTCATAGTTGGTAGTGGATTTGTCTCCGTCCAACTACATGTACCAATGACAATTCATAGTCGACTTTATGATATCTTTTATTCTTATATTTTGTGGATGAGATTAGTTAGTTGTGGTTTACTGTATTTTACAGCTTATGTATCCATACGAGACCTATGTACTTCGTATGAATACAGTTGGCATGTCTACGTTCCTAGTCCTATGTATTTTGGGATTGGGGCGTTACATATTTTTGTGGTGGCCCATGCAGGCCAAGATAAATTGTTTGGTTACTTTATCGTACCAAGCAAGCCTGCAAATAGGATTAGAAGCCTAGGATCTCATCCACATACTTGACATCTTTCCTCGATTCCGTATTCGAACTACCGTTCGACTCATCGATTACATCTTACTTGATTCCTTCTATCATTATTCTTATCTTCCCTTCGTGCTTGCTAGGGATTGACCCCACCAGTTAGATGTCCCAAACACCCTTAGCTTAATTCTTTTAAGTTGGGTAGAATACCCTACGACCTGACACACCCTTGACCATTAAGGAGAATACAAATAGCATTATCTAGACCATATAGACTAGAGAAATTTAACCTATTTGGTCAACCAAGCCTTGGTCAATAAAACCGTAGACTGATGGTATAGGAATAAACAAGACTTAAATTCTTATGACTCTTCGACTATCCATATTGGTTCTTATTTCATCTACCCTCGTGCCTATGTTTTACTATCTAGACTAATGATGCTAATATAGCCTAGTATTTGTAAGCTAATTCTTTATCGAGCTTGATCAAGGCATATGCTATTGAGCGGCCGCTCATTACCATATTGTCTAATCAGAACCGGTACATGATGGTCTGATCAACCGAGTGCACTTTGGTTCACCTTTTTTTCATATATCAATCTACGTGGATGTGATGTAGTTAAACTTATCCCCTTAGAATTCCATCCACGACTGCCTCGACGATTCTTTTGAAATTTATATGGCCGCCTTTGAACCACGTATTCGTAATTGCTGATGTCGTCATTTGAACTCCTTATATCGCTTTCGCCTTCACCAGTTTTGGAAGGACGAAGGCACTTGTACTTGAATTTCCTCCAACTATCCTACCAATTATGACCATCACCACTCAATGTTGCTATGTCTTCATCCTAAACTCCTCGTCCTCATTCTCGGCCCTATATTTTCTACCATGACCTCTGTAGCTCCCCTTCCCAAAATTTTAAAAAATTTATTTATTTATTTAATTGATTTAAATGGTGATGTGTAGATTTATAAATAATTTCTAGAAATTTGATATATATAAAATATACGTATTATTATTAATATCTAATGGTGTTATAGAATATTTGTAAGAGTTGGCAGGCCAAAGCAAGACTTGGTGTAATATGATGCATACAAGATACATTGGTTTATTCATTTTGTTATCATAGTGTAACGCCCCAGTCCCAAAATACGTAGGACCGAGTACGGGAACATGCCAGCTGCACATATACGAAGAATGCTCCAATATATGGAATCCTCATATATGCACATAAGCTGTAAATAGAAATAATCACAGGCCGGAATAACATATCTAATCTCATCACAGCTCAATACAGAAGATAATGAAGTCCAGATAATAAATAAGAGTATCAAAAGATAGCCAGGTGAACATACTCACTCCAAACAGCTATAAAAATAGTCTCACAAGATCGGAGTCCAACCTCCGTAAATAGAAGGAAAAAGAGATATAAAATAATGTCTACAACTGTCTCAAATATGGAATAGACTAAAAATCAGTAGTGACTGCCTCGTCATCAATGTAAGATAGCTCCAATACTGCTCCGTACTCCTGTGGAATATCGTCTAAACCTGGAGAGATAACCAGGTCCTCAGGGGACATAGCAAGATACAAGAAAACACCATGCCATATAAACTGTGATAATATAATAAGAGAAAAGGTATGCATGCAATTGGATTCCTGACCATTCTACTGTGAATATGTAGTTGAGACACAATCCTTCGACGCATGAACCCTGGCTGAAAATGGGATCGGCATAGTTCCCATAAAGGGTACCAGGGGCCTACGTCCATAACGCTCGGGAAGCATCAGAGGGCACCATGTGAAGGGCCACGTCCATAACGTTCTGGGAAACGTCAGAGGGCACCTGGAGCCTGCGTCTCCGGTGGAGCGCACAGGTAATCAGAAAGTGAAAAGAAGCCCATACGTCAGGTATTGTTCTCCCCACCCAATGCCTAGTATCATCATCTCCATGACTGATATGTACCTCTAGTAACCACCAAGTCTTCTAACATGCAATACTATTGGCAGTTACTCCTATCCGTCGCACGCTCCATACGTATCGGTGGCCAGCCAACTACGCGGAAACGTGTTCTACATATGACTCACATCACGTGATACAATAAGTGTCAAGGCCGTATGAGATATACCAATACCTCAACATCAATGGGTGGTCAATAAACTAAGTCAATGCAAGAGAATAAATAAGCAAGAAAAACGACCGATAGAGTCGCTTGCACCCAAGTGTGACTTGGATGCACAGTTTAAATATCATGAAATAAAATGCTGAAAATAACAACTAAAAATAAGAATATAGTAAACACAGAGTAAGGTGGCAAGGTATCTTGCCTGATGGTGCAAAGTGGCAAGTCCAAGTAATCACAATGTCAGCCAAGAAACATCACAATCTCCAAACAACTCCGGACGCTGAAACAAACATCAAAAATGGTCTCGGTGAAGAAGATATACCTAGGAAACGCCTATCCAAAAGTTAAATTCTGGAACAGAGGAAAATCGTAATTTCGGGTCAAAACGATGTCCGCCGTTGGACCCGCTTTGCACCGAAATGCGTGCCAAAGCCTACGGTCTCTAAAGTCGTCAAACTATATGTCTACGGTTTCAGTTTGAGGAGAGGAACTCAATGGTATGTCCAGTTTTGGATTCCGAGGAGCCGTGTACAAAATTGCCCGTTTGAGTGGGTCGCGGGCCCGCCAAAAATGGGTTCCGATTCGACCTTCTCCGAATAGAACCAAACTTGGCATACAGGACCAGAATTTTATTCCAGACCTGTTGGCGCAAGTTTTGTCTCGATTCGACGATTGTACACGAAGTTATGGGCAAGTTTGCAAAACGTCGATACGGGGGTATCTTGGCGGATACGCGTTGATTTCGTCCCGCACACGCGACGAAACTGAGTTCCGTCAGTTCCTACTTGTTCGCAACGTCCATACGCACCTTTTGATGCATATATCGTGCAACCACGTCACCCGGTTTGTCGGGGCACACGTCGTATCGGACAATTTCCATATGTTTTTATGATTTAGAAAACAGTTTTTCCAACAACTTCACTTACAGATTTCTTCCTACATATTAATCGAAACTTCGATCCACAAGTTGCGTTCTACACTTGGTTATATTTTCTTCACACATGTTCAATTATTTTTACAAAACAGTCGAAGAATCGCCAAAATTTGGCTTCCAATACGGGTTTGGAACTGCCCTGAAACTGTTCTGTTTAGACAGTTTTTCGGGAAGTTTGGTTCGAAAGACCGAGAGATATATGGTGTTTCGCTCGATTCAATCAGAAGGGTTTTGAAGAGGGTTATGTCTATTACGCATAGCATTCGATAGATCAAACTTTCGTTGGATAGAATCAAAAATATTTGGAATTGAAATCGGGTACCTGGGTTCCTCGAAAACAGAGTGCTCTCTGTTTAACTGTCGACTCCGAGCGGTTGGACGGCGAACCGGACGTCGGCGATGGCGGGCAGGAGATCGAAGGTGAGCGCTGGGTATGGGGGAAGGTTGGAGGCCTTGGGGTCGAGAGTTAATTGATCGCGGGAAGGGGTTAGGGTTCGGCTTTGAGCGGATGGTTATATATAAATATCCGCTGCTAGCGATTCCTATTAGGACTAGGTATGGGCTCGGGTTTGCTCTAGTATTCACAGCTACTGCTGCTAGCATTAGCTTTTGCTAATGGGAATATGGGGTCGGGCCCACCCCCTTAAGCTGCTGATGATGGGGGTTTCGGCCACCATCAATACTTATATATATATTTTTACAAAACTAATATATATAATACCATATACATAAATATATATATATATATATATATATATATATATATATATATATATATATATATATATATATATATATATATATATATATCTTTTAAGCTATCAAAAAAATGACAACAAATCACAATAAATTCCAAAAATCCTAGATTCTATCATACTCCTTATTTAATAGGAATACGCATATGCACACATATAATAATATATACACACACATACATACATTAATTATGTTAATAAACTCGTATCATATCAATCCATAGCTTATGAAATACATAAAAAAAATTAATTAAATCAAATATAAATTATGGGGGGTTTACATCCTACCCAACTTAAAGAAAATTTCGTCCTCGAAATTAAACTAAGGTCGGGGATCAAATGCAATGCATGGAAATATAATGCAAGACATACCTTCGTTTTCGAACAATTGTGGGTAGCCGTTTCGGATGTCGTCCTCGCGCTCCCAAGTAGACTCCCCTTGCGAGTGATGCTTCCATGCCACGCGAACCAATAGAATAGATTGATTCTGTAACACCTTCACCCGGCGATCGAGGATACCTACTGGTTGCTCTTCATACGACAAACTCGGTCCAACGGTGATCTCGGAGTGATCAAGCACATGATTGCTGTCTGCCACGTACCTCCTCAGTTGAGATACATGGAATACGTCATACACTCCCTCTAGTGACGGTGGCAGTGCCAATCTGTAGGCAACCTCTCCAACACGTTCCAAGACATCGAATGGGCCGATGTACCTTGGACTCAACTTGCCACGTCCTCCGAATCGAATCATGCCTCTAGTGGGGGATATCTTCAAGAATACGTGGTCACCCTCTTTGAACTCTAAGGGTCGACGACGATTATCTGCCCACTGCTTCTGACGATCCTGCGCTGCTCGCAGGTGGTCCTGAATCTTTTTCACTGTCGCTACTGTGCTCAAGACCAACTCGGGACCCAATAGCTGTCGCTCTCCTATGTCGCTCCAACAAACAGGAGACCGACACTTCCTACCATACAACGCTTCAAACGAAGCCATCTGAATGCTCGCTTGATAGCTATTGTTGTAGAAAAACTCAACAAGATAGAGATGGTCCTCCCACGAACCACCAAAATCAAGCATACACGCTCTCAACATATCCTCTAGCGTCTGAATGGTACGCTCTGACTGGCCGTCTGTCTGCGGATGATACGATGTGCTAAACTTCAATCGAGTGCCCAAACTCTCTTGCATGCTCCTCTAAAAATGCGAAGTAAATCTCGAGTCACGGTCCGACACAATACTAACAGGCACACCACGTAATCTCACAATCTGCTCCATATACATCTCTGCCAATACCTCTGTCGACTGGCCCACTCTAAAAGGTAAGAAGTGTGCTGACTTCGTAAGTCTATCAATAATCACCCACACTGCGTCACGTCCTCTAGGACTCCGAGGAAAACCCGTGACGAAATCCATAGTAATGTGCTTCCACTTCCAATCGGGAATGGGTAGCGGCTGCAATAATCCGGCCGTCCTCTGGTGCTCCGCCTTCACTTGTTGACATACCAAGCACTTGGCAACGAAACGAGCTATCTCTCGCTTCATTCCATGCCACCAATAATACTGTCGTAAGTCGCGATACATCTTGGTCCCCCCGGGATGAATAGAGTAAGTCGAACTGTGAGCCTCGGCCATCAGCTCCTGCTGTAGATCTCCATTGGGTACATAAATGCGATCACCGCATCGCAGTGTCCCATCTGAGTGGATCCTCAAACCTGTCTGCTCTCCTGCTTCCGTCCTCTCTTTCAGCCGTCGAAATCTAGCATCATTAGGCAATGCTTCCTTGATGCGCTCTACCAGTGATGATTGCACTTGAAGGTTGGCTAATACGCCGTCTGCTCTCGGTAATACTACCTCAATACCAAGCTGCTCCAAGTCTCTAATCAATTCCTTCTGTGTAGTCAAAAAGTGTGCCATGGGCTTACGGCTTAATGCGTCTGCCATGACATTAGCCTTGACTGGATGATAATGAAGCTCGATCTCATAATCCTTCATTAACTCCAACCAACGTCTCTGACGCATATTCAACTCTTTCTGTGTGAACACGTACTTGAGGCTCTTATGATCAGTATAGATATCAACCTTCTCGCCGTACAAGTAGTGTCTCCATAGCTTCAAAGCAAAGATAACCGCTGCGAGCTCTAGATCGTGGGTCGGATAATTCTTCTCTTGTACTCTCAACTGTCGCGATGCATATGCTACTACACGACCATGCTGCATCAATACACATCCTAATCCCTTTCCGGATGCATCGCTGTAGATCACAAATCCTCCTGGGCCCGATGGTAGTGTCAAGATCGGTGCTGTGGTCAACCGCTTCTTCAACTCGTCAAAAGCGACTTGACACTCTTCTGTCCATACAAACTCCTGATCCTTGCAAGTCAATCGAGTCATAGGCCCCGCTATTCGAGAGAAATCTTCTACGAACCGTCGGTAGTAACCCGCAAGTCCGAGGAAACTTCTCACTTCAGAAGCTGATGTGGGTGCGGGCCATGATTTGACTGCTGTGATCTTCTCTGGGTCTACTGATATACCATCGCCCGTAACAATTTGACCAAGGAATGATACCTCCTTGAGAAAGAAATCACACTTGCTAAGCTTTGCAAAGAGTCTCTCATTCCTCAATGTTTCCAAAACTATCCGTAGATGCTGCTCATGCTCCTCTTGACTCTTGGAGTAAATCAAGATATCGTCTATAAAGACTACTACAAATTTGTCCAAGTATTGGTGAAAGATCTTGTTCATTAAATTCATAAAAACTGCGAGAGCGTTGGTCAAACCGAAAGGCATGACCAAAAACTCGTAGTGTCCATACCTCGATCGAAAGGCCGTCTTGGCAATATCTTCCTTTCAAACCTTTAATTAGTGATAGCCTGATCGTAAGTCAATCTTGGAGAATACTTTTGCTCCACTCAGTTGGTTAAATATATCGTCTATACGCGGCAAAGGATACTTGTTCTTCACCGTCACCGCATTCAGTGCTTTGTAGCCGATGCACATGCGCACTGTTCCGTCTTTCTTAGGCACAAAAAGAACGGGTGCTCCCCATGGTGACGCACTGGCACGACTAAATCCCTTCTCTAATAAGTCATCAATCTGTCTTCATCTCTACCAACTCCTTAGGTGCCAGACGATATACTCGGGATGAAATAGGCTCGGCTCCGAGAATAAACTAAATAGAAAACTCAATATCTCGGTCAGATGGTAGTCCTGACAACTCTTCGGGGAATACATCCTCGAACTCAGTGATAATAGGATGCTGAGGGGTGTCATGCATCATCATGTGAGTTCCCGATGTGGGTGCTTCACAACTATCTCCGTCTTCTTTGGTGAACTCAAACTCTGTCGCATTCGGTGGTCTAAAGATAATACTGCTCCTATAGCAATCTATGAGAGCGAAATGCTGGCTCAACCAGTCCATTCCAAGAACCACATCAAATGTCGACATAAGGAATACAAGAAGTCGTGCCACCATCTTTCTACCATTTATTACTATAGGACAACATCTACAAACACCACTAACTGGTACAACTCCTCCTTCAGTAAGGATTTTAACATTCTTAGCTAAGGGTGTGATGGGAATGCTGTGTCTAGTGGCAAAACTAGTGGCTATAAATGAATGTGTGGCTCCAGTATCAAATAATGTAATAGCAGAAAAAGATACAACTAGAACCATACCTGCTATAACCTCCGCCTCTGTCTCTATATCCTCAACAGTAAGTGAGAATACCTGCCCATAATTTTATCTCGGGCCCTGAGCTCTGGCCTTGTTGTACTGTGTGCCTTGGGGAGGCAATGGTGGACGAGGTGCTCCTGCTATGGGCTGTGGTGCTGGGAGAGCTGGGGCTGTGGGCCTCAGATTTTGCTGAGCTTGTACTATTGTATGTTGCTCCAGACAATCCTTGAGCATGTGCTGATTGGATCCACATCTCAAGCATAATCCAAGGCGAGTCCTGCAGTCGTTCTGGATATGTCCTTGTTTTCCACAGTAATGGCAAACGGGCTTCTGATAAGGTGAGGGTCTCTGTTGGAACTGTCCTGTGGCCCTCCTAATAGGTCCATTCTGAGTAGCTCGGGCTGGTGTAACTGCTGGGGTATGGCGTCTCGATGTATGCTGCTGTTCCTTGCGAAGAATCTTCTAAGCACGAGCTTCTTCCAAGACAGCTGAATGAGAGACTCGAGACTGAGTAGTCGTATAAGACTTGAGCTCTGGTGCAAGCCCCTGGTGAAATCTCCTTGCCTTCTCTAACTCTGTCGGAATCAATCCCGTACCAAATCGACTCAGGCGATTGAACTCCGAGTCATACTCATCAACTGTCATATTTCCTTGCTTCAGATGGAGAAACTGGTCGTAGAGACCATCTCGAACATGAATAGGGAAGAATCTCTCATAAAATGCATCATAGAACTGCTTTCAGGTGATCCCAGTGCCTAATCGTCTCTCTTCCGCCTTCCACCAGTGGTGAGCATTGTCTTCTAACAGTAGGTCCACCACTATCATCCAATCTCGAGCTGGCAACTGGGATGACTTCAGTAGCTTCTCGGTACTAATAAGCCACTGTGACACCTCTAATGGCTTCTCCGTCCCTCTAAAGGCCTTGGGGTTCATATCTGTGAAATTCTTGATAGAGCCTTCCTAAGGATGCAGAGCCGGTGCTGGTACTGGTGCTGGAGGTAGTGGTGGAGGTCTAGCCATGGCTGCCATCATCGTCTGTCTCATCAGCTCAGTCTGCTGCCACTGAGCCTGCATCATGGTATACATAAACTGGGTAGTAGGGCTCCCATCAGTCGGTGGTGGGGGCATCTGAGGTCCCGACTGTGGAGGAAACTGCTGAGAAAAAGGTGGCGGTGGTGGCAATGGTACATTCCCTCCCGGTGGCATGGTAGTAGTCTGCCCAGCCTGGCTGCCTGAGGGTGCTGCGATATTTGGGTACTCCGTCGTCGGTGTCGTAGTAGGCTGCGACAGTTCTGGCTGGTAGGGTGTCGCTGGAGTCATGGGAGGATTTTGTCCTTCTGGTGTAGTCTCCTCGCTAGATGTGAGGGCCAAGGCAGAAGTGCGTCCGCTTCGTAGATTCATACTGCGGCACGAGGAAGTTAAGTTGATATTAGGAAGGATTAGATATGAAGTAAATCGAATAATCAAGGAAGTTTCGAAGAGTTTGGAAGTCAAGAGGTAGTAGTAGTTCTGGATGAGATATTCCTATTCCTATATGCAGGCTTGTTGGGCACATTCATGTAACCCAACAATATTAAATCTGACCTGCATGGGCCACCACAAAAATATGTAACGCCCCAGTCCCAAAATACGTAGGACCGAGTACGTGAACATGCCAGCTGCACATATACGAAGAATGCTCCAATATATGGAATCCTCATATATGCACATAAGCTGTAAATAAAAATAATCACATGCCAGAATAACATATCTAATCTCATCACAGCTCAATACAGAAGATAATGAAGTCCAGATAATAAATAAGAGTATCAAAAGATAGCCGGGTGAACATACTCACTCTAAACAGCTGTGAAAAATAGTCTCACAAGATCGGAGTCCAACCTCCACAAATAGAAGGAAAAAGAAATATAAAATAATGTCTACAACTGTCTCAAATAGGGAATAGACTAGAAATCAGTAGTGACTGCCTCGTCATCAATGTAAGATAGCTCCAATGCTGCTCCGTACTCCTGTGGAATATCGTCTAAACCTGGAGAGATAACCAGGTCCTTAGGGGACATAGCAAGATACAAGAAAACACTATGCCATATAAACTGTGATAACATAATAAGAGAAAAGATATGCATGCAATCGGGTTCCTGACCATTCTACTGTGAATATGCAGTTGAGATACAATCCTTCGACGCATGAACCCTGGCTAAAAATGGGATCGACATAGTTCCCTACGTCTATAACGCTCGGGAAGCATCAGAGGGCACCATGTGAAGGGCTACGTCCATAATGCTCTGGGAAACGTCAGAGGGCACCTGGAGCCTGCGTCTCTGGTGGAGCGCACAGGTAATCGGAAAGTGAAAAGAAGCCCATACGTCAGGTATTGTTCTCCCCACCCAATGCCTAGTATCATCCTCTCCATGACTGATATGTACCTCTAGTAACCACCAAGTCTTCTAACATACAATACTATTGGCAGTTATTCCTATCCGTCGCACGCTCAATACGTATCGGTGGCCAGCCAACTATGCGGAAACGTGTCCTACATGTGACTCACATCACATGATACAAGAAGTGTCAAGGCCATATGAGATATACCAATACCTCAATATCAATGTGTGGTCAATAAACTAAGTCAATGCAAGAGAATAAATAAGCAAGAAAAACGACCGATAGAGTCGCTTGCACCCAAGTGTGACTTGGATGCACATTGTATCATGAAATAAAATGCTGAAAATAACAACTGAAAATAAGAATATAGTAAACACAGAGTAAGGTGGCAAGGTATCTTGCCTGATGGTGCAAAGTGGCAAGTCCAAGTAATCACAATGTCAGCCAAGAAACGTCACAATCATCAAACAACTCCGGGCGCTGAAATAAACATCAAAAATGGTCTCGGTGAAGAAGATATACCTAGGAAACGCCTGTCCAAAAGTTAAATTCTGGAACAGGGGCAAAATCATAATTTCGGGTCAAAACGATGTCCGTCGTTGGACCCGCTTTGCACCGAAATGCGTGCCAAAGCCTACAGTCTCTAAAGTCGTCAAACTACATGTCTACGGTTTCAATTTGAGGAGAGGAACTCAACGGTATGTCCAGTTTTGGATTCCGATGAGCCGTGTACAAAATCGCCCGTTTGAGTGGGTCGCGGGCCCGCCAAAAATGGGTTCCGATTCGACCTTCTCCGAATAGAACCAAACTTGGCATGCAGGACCAGAATTTCGTTCCGGACCCGTTGGTGCAAGTTTCTTCTCGATTCGACGATTGTACACGAAGTTATGGGCAAGTTTGCAAAACGTCGATACGGGGGTATCTCGGCGGATACGCGTTGATTTCGTCGCGCACACGCGACGAAACTGAGTTCCGTCAGTTCTCACATGTCCGCAACGTCCATACGTGCCTTTCGATGTGTATAATGCACGACCACGTCGCCCGGTTTGTCGGGGCGCACGTCGTATCGAACAATTTCCATATGTTTTTATGATTTAGAAAACAGTTTTTCCAACGACTTCACTTACAAATTTCTTCCTACATATTAACCAAAACTTCGATCCACAAGTTGCGTTCTACACTTGGTTATATTGTATTCACACGTGTTCAATTAGTTTTACAAAACAGTCGAAGAATCGCCAAAAATTTGGCTTCCAATACGGGT
>JANAVB010040019.1:6832139-6892139 GCA_029216955.1 Iris pallida
GATATCTCCGTCGTTACTCCGCCGTTTTGCGAACCGCTTTTTCTAGTACACCGACAGCTTAACCCTCTATCAATCCTTTCAATTACAATTATTTGGTTTTCCCTAGATAGATCGTAATAATTCCTAAAAGTTCAGGAAAAACCTGTAAAAACAGAACCCGGACGAACTGTCATGAGGCCGTTTTGGAAGGAGTATAACCGTCGATTCCTCGACAGTATAGGAAATCTATTTAAACACGACTGTTGACAACATATACGAGATGACAACCCCATTTATAGATTTATTTTTCATCAATTAAATTGTTGTTAATCTATTTTCAAAGTTCGAAAAAAACCTAGGTTTAAAACTGTCCAACACTTAGAAAATCCTTCGATACGGCGTGCGTCCCGCCAAACCGGGCGACGTGGTCGCGAACCGAAAGCATCAAAAGGTGCGTAACGGCTTCGTGGTCGTGTGGACTTTGACGGAATTCAAATTGGTCGCGTGTGCGCGACAAATTTGATGCGTATCCGTCGAAATTCACCATATCGGCCTCTGTGCAAACTTCTCAATTACTTCGTGCACGTTCGTCAGATCGAGACGAAACTTGCGCCAACGGGACCGTATCGTTTTTCTGATCCTGTATGCCAAGTTTGGTCCAGTTGTGAGATAGTTGAATGGGAACGCCGTTTTGCGGGCCCCACGGTCCCACTCAACGGGCGATTTTGTGCACGGTCCACCGAAATCCAACTTTGGACATACAGTTGGGTTCGTATCGAAAAACTGGACCTGTTGACATATAGTTTGATGACTTTAGAGACCACTGACTCTGGCACACAGGATAATATATATAATATTTTTCTATTTATATAGTTTCAGAATAATATATATAATATATTCTTGCTATCGTACCAAAATTTTCTAAGTTTGCTATTTTAATTATTTATCTATGCCGATTTCGAAAATAATATACATATAGATATTTTGTACTAGTCACATGCGAGATACATGAAATTTAATTCATGTATATATTGGAATTCTCAAAATCATTTTATTATTTATCTTAATTTATTGAAAAGGTATTTAAAGATATTTTCTATCAATATTAAAAATAATTATTGCAATTTTCGAAAATACTTAATATTGATTATTATATTACTTATAAAAGATAAATTGAAAGTTTTGATGATTTAATATTATGTTAATTTAAATTAAGATTTAATTTATGGATTTTGATTGAAGATAAGACTTATCTAAGATTTGATATGGATTTAGATTGATTAAACTTATTTTTGATTTGATTTAAATTAAGTAGCAAATTATCTATTTTTGGGTTTAAATATTCCTAATCCTTATCCAACTGGAAATTCCCACATCCTATAAATAGGCAGGTACTCCTCCATAAATTTCTCACATCCACAAAAATTTCTCTCCACCTATAATTGTCGTGCATCGTGTCTGTGTTACCCTCATCCCATATCTTATTCCAAATTACATATATATATATATCCCCTCCGTGTCGGACACTCCCCAACACAATCCTAAACATATACTAATTTTCATCGTCGCCGCGGCCAAGCGCCACCATGTTCGAAACACCCCCGCTACCATCTTTCGACTTCCTGAACAGACTTCTCGATCTCCGCTCACCCCGACTCATCATCACCACCACCATCATAGCCGTCCACCTGACCACCGAACCTCCGACTCCACGACCAGTGCCCTATCCGCCGCGGCCATATCCGGTCGCCCATCAGAACCCTTCCACCACCGTCCCGACTTCACTCAAGCCCTGCCACCGCACAGTCACCAGCATCGCCACCAAGGGCCACCGGTCGCAGTTCCTCCCGGCCACCACGAGCAGCTCCCTCACTCGGCGCCTTCACCACCATGCTCACCCTCTCCTCCTTCCTCCACCTACCGGCCGTGGCAGCCCCGCCTACCACCACTACCAAAACTCACACCACCACCACCATCCAAATAGACACAACCACCACCACCACGACCGGACGCCACCGCGACCGGCCGCGCATCCGAACCCAAAAAAAACAAAGAAAATTGAACAACCACCACCGCCCTTACCTCTGCGCCATCATGTCGTGGCACCACCGCCGGATCCGCGGCTACCCCTCTCTCCGACAGACAACAATGCATCCATAGCGCCATATCCCTCCGCAGTCGTCGTCTTGTAATGCGACCAACGTGCTGCGACACCGAGCGTCCCTCCGGAGCTGGCGACGGTCGCCACCACCAGTCCGTTCTCGTACGGCCCCGCCGATCTGGTAAGCCCCGCTCCTTTCTCCTCCTCCCCACGAAATTCCTCTTCCCTTTATGGTACTTCATCACTCTCCCGAGTCTCCCCGGACGATCACCCCTCTTTCTCTTTCCTCTCCTGAGCTCTCTCCCTTCCACATCTTAGCTCCTCTTCATCTCTCTTCGTTATACTTCTATTTATTTATTAGATTCTTTCTTAACTCTTTGTTCTGACCTTTGTTTTTGTTTCTCCTCAAAAGAAGCTAGGAGAACAGCACCATTGTTGTACTTTCGAGATTATTATTACAAGAAGGGAATGACATAGTTTATTATTGTAAGTTATCTTTCCCTTATATGTTCAGAATTTTTAATTTTTAAGTATTTTTATTGGACTTTATTTCCAACATCATAATAGAACCTCTGATAGAGGACCACTATCAATATTACCTACATGTACTAATTTTTACTTGCTTATTGAAATCACCAATTCACTTTATTTATTATTATTATATTTATATTTATTATTATTATTATTATTATTATTATTATTAAAACTATTAGTATTATTTTATTTGTTTAATGTATATTTTCCCAGAAAATATTTTTGAAGCAAAAGTATAGTTTTGTGTTTAACTCTACATATAGAATTTCAAATATAGCTTTGACCTCAAAAGGGTATTTGGACAACTTCAATTTTATTCCTAAAAATGTTCCCTATATTTTTCATATACCTAAAGTATTTGGGATAAAATATATATATAAATAGTTTCTAATACTATAAGTACTTTTCCAAATAGTTATAATTATTTCTCGATTTTCAAGTAGTAAATAAAAACTTATCTTTTTACCAAAATTTTATTTTTACAAAATATGGGTTTTAGCCTTAACTAATTTTATTATTTTGTTTCCTTATAATATTTTTGAATTATCGAGATATAGGTTTCAAACTAAAATACTACCTTGACAAAACTTAGAGTTCGCTCTAAATGACTTTCGATTTTTTCGGGTATTTGTTTGAGCATATTTTGACTAATAATTTATATTTCAAATATTATAAAATATTTTCTAAAATTATATATATTATTTGACTTCCTACGATTTTTCTCCATCTCATGATTCAGCCCATCTTTCCTATTCCTTTACCAATTCCATACTACCTTATGTCCATCCTAACTAATTTGACCCTTCTGGACCCAATGGAACTGTCCGTGGCACCATCAGAGGTCACCTTGTATAGTTGTTACACCAAAGTTGCAGTTTGTGCCACATTGAGTATTGCAGTACACCAGGCATCCTACCAGGCAAGACACCTTGCTATTTGCTGTTTATTTATTTTAGCTCATATTTCATGCATTATTTATTATTTTCTTTATGCAAAATAAACTGTGATACATGGCATAACCTGTTAGAACTTACTGTTCAGTTATATTTCTTGCTATGTATTATTTTTCTTACACATTAAACCTAGATTTAAGGGACCACCTTTGTGTGTTGCATTCGTTGGCCTTGACACGTTGTACCACGAAGTTGTGTGTCGCATATAGAACACGGACATGCGTGACTAGCTGGCCACTGGTGCGTATAAGCCGTGCGATAGGAATAACCGCTAATAGAATTGCATGCTAGTTTGACTTAGCGGTTATAGAGGTTACTGTTGTGGATACAACATAGTAGGCATTGGGCGGGGAGGACAATTTCTTAGCGTATGGGCTTTGATGCACTTTCCCTTATGATCCGAAAGCTCCGCTGGAGATACGGGGTTGATGACCCATGATTACTGACGGCCACTGACGTTCTGCAAAATGTTATGCTCTTACTGATTGGGCCTCTAGTGCTCCAAGGGGGGACCATGCCGATCCTATTTAGCCAGGGCCCATGCGTAGGAAGGATTGTTCTTAACTACATTTCACTTAGAACGTTTAGGCACATTTATCCGTTAGGTACGAGTACTTTTGGTTTGGGTACTTGTATCTGACCGTGGCTTGGAACAATAACTTGTCGCGGATTAGTTCGTCACATCTTGTCCTTGTTTGGTTGTAGGTGTGACTTACTACTCCGATGAGAAGGTATTGAACCTTGTTGGGGTCCGAATACCATATTGGATTCATAGCATGGAAGATACGTCACCGTGAATTAGTTTACCATCTTCTGTCCTTGTTTGGTTAGGGGGATGGTATGCTAGTTCAATAGGTGTATATTGGACCAAGTTATAATTCAATTGACTTATTTATTTGAGCAATATTATTCAGTTTCTATGGCATGATATTATGTGTCTTGTTACGTCCCTCTGAGGACCTGGTTATCTCGCCAGGTGTGTGCTCTTATCTTTCGCAGGTGTTCTAGCCGTGGCCATGATCGTCACTATTTCTTCGAGGATGATTGCACTTTGATCGTCTTTGTTTCGATCGCCAAAATCTTTCTTTTATTTATCATGTATTTCTTTTCATAGTTGGTAGTGGATTTGTCTCCGTCCAACTACATGTTCCAATGACAATTCATAGTCGACTTTATGATATCTTTTATTCTTATATTTTGTGGATGAGATTAGTTAGTTGTGGTTTACTGCATTTTACAGCTTATGTATCCATACGAGGCCTATGTACTTCGTCTGAATACAGCTGGCATGTCTACGTTCCTAGTCCTACATATTTTGGGATTGGGGCGTTACAAGCTTAATCAATACCCTTGATCGTAACCAACTAATAAAGCTGCGATTGTGCTCATCTTCTAACCATTTTGCACTTTTCACTCTACGAGGGTACAGCTTTTTCAAGTAAGCCTCGTGCTCCCTATCAAGTAATAAGTAGAATTTTGTTAATTACAAAGCAAAATATAAAAAAAGATGTGCTTGGTCCAAAGATAAAACTAAGTAAAGAGTAATATAGACATCTTTACTCGATATAAGGTGGAACATCATTTGTGTTGTGCAACACATAAAGATGTGCTTGGTCCAAAGATAAGCGGTCAACTTCACAAATATTTGCTTTTCCTATAGGTTTTTCCTCATTCTTCGTAGAAGGAACTCCAATGGCGGGTTGTTCTTCTAGATATTCTGAACAAAACTCAATGGCTTCCTCTGCGATATAACATTGTGCAATACACCCTTCAGGACGATTCTTATTTCTCACATAACCCTTTATCACACCCATAAACCTATAATGAACAAATGGTAAAGATAAAAATGATTACACAAACATCAATCATGTTACTACATAATGAAAACCAAAGTTCAAACTAGACCAACCTCTTTGGTAGGTACATCCATCGGAAGAAAACCGGACCGCCAAGTTCGACCTCCCTGACAAGGTGCACCATTAAATGTACCATTATGTCAAAGAATGATGGTGGAAAAATATTTTTCCAATAAGCACAATGTGATCACAAGATTATTTTGGATATCTTGCAATTTTTGTACATTCACAACTTTGTCACAAAGGGCATTAAAGAAGAAACATACTCGTATAATAGCACATCTCACATGCTTTGGCAACACACCACGTATTGCAACAGAAAGTAGTTGTTGCATTAGAACATGACAATCATGGGATTTGAGACCATATAACTTTAGATCTTCCATTGAGACATTAGATCTAAAATTCGAAGAGTAACCATCTGGGACCTTAAGGTCATGCAAAGTTTGACACACTATTCTTTTCTCTTGCCTCGATAAAGAATAACATGCAGCTGGAAGATAAATCCCATTTTTCTTATTATGAGGTGCCAATTCTTTCCTTAAGCCCATCTCTACAAGATCTTTAAGACTATTGATCCCATCTTTTGTTTTTCCAGGAATATTAATAGGGTCCCAATTATACTATCGCAGACATTCTTCTTAATGTGCATGACATCCATGTTATGTCTAATAGGAATATATCTCCAATACTCTAGCTCAAAAAAATGGATTTCTTTTTCCAACAACTTGTAACTTTGTCTTTTTATACTTCTTTTTTTCCTCTTCTTTGGTGTCAATTTCTTTTGCACTTCTGCTTCCTTCTTCTTCTTTGAAGTCTTCTTCTCTGATATCTTTTTCTGGAATATCTTTTTTTCCCCAAGAAACGTCAATCCCCGCAACCTTTATTAATATTTGTTCCCCACTTAATGGTTCAGGATGAGTTTCGAACTCTTTGTCACCATTAAATGCCTTTCTTTGTGATCGAAAGAATGGTTATGCGGCAAATACCTTCTGTGACCAGTATAAATGTTCTTGTTGCAATGTTTCAATCTATCTGAATAAGTATTTTCGTTGCATATTGGACAAGCAAAATATCCTTTCACACAACAACCAGACAAGTTGCCATATGCAGGAAAATTGTTAACAGTCCATAACAATACAGTTCTCAATGTAAAAGATTCTTGCCGATAGGCGTTGTAAGTCACAACTCCATCCTTCCACAGCAAATGGAGATCCTCTATCAATGGTGCTAAGTAAACATCTATGTCATTTCCAGGTTGTTGGGGGCCTGATATCAACAATGTCAACAATGTGAACTTTCTCTTCATACACAACCAAGTTGGTAAATTATAAGTATTTAGCATTACAGGCCAACAACTGTACCTACTACTGAGTGAACTAAATGGATTAATCCCATCGGCTGAAAGAGAGAGTCAAAGGTTTCTTGCTTCTGCTGCAAACTCTGGAAATTTATCATCAATTGTCTTCCACGTCGGTGAATCTGCGGGATGACGCAATTGGCCATCAACTTCCCTTCCGTCTACATGCCATGTCAATTCTTTGATGTTTGTACCGATCGAAACCACCTTTTAAAGCGTAAAATAGGTGGAAAGTAACATAGAACTTTAGCTGGGATGCCCTTCTTTTGCTCTTGCTGACTTTGTTCAGACATATTCTTCTTTACCTTATATCTCGACGTTCCATACGTAGGATATGAGGTTGCATTTTCATAATCTTTTCTATATAGTATGCAATCATTCGGATATGCATGTATTCTCTTATATCCTATTCCAAATATTGAGAAGCAACGCTTAGCCTCCCTAGTAGTTACAGGCAATTCATTTTCTCCCGGAAGCATGTCGGCGAACAATGTCAACACATCTGAAAAGCTTTTATCACTCCAACCACTCTTGGCCTTGATACTAAAGAGCTTCACTGTCGCAGATAGCTTCGTATACTTTTTACAACCATTATACAATGGTTTTTTAGCATCATCAAGCAATGAATTAAAGTTCTCTTCATCATCTCCTTCAATATCGTTCCTTTTTAATGCATGGAACATCTCTAGTGTATCTGCCACATCATTTAAAGTATCCATATCATAGTCCTTATAAACAGACACACATGTATCCTCACACACTTCATTAGGATCAACTTCCCCATGTCATATCCATATAGTATACCTTGGATCGATACCAACTGTCCTCAAATGAAATTTTACATCTTTTAAACTCAGACTATAGAGGTTCTCGCACTAATTACATGGACATCTAATGAAGTCAAGATCATCCCCACTAGCTTTAACATGCTCCATAAATTCATCAACTCCGGCTCTATATTCTTCCGATAATAGGTGCTTTGTCATCCAAGATCTATTCCTCTGTATAATAAAGCAAAACACCGAGTAAGTGATTGTAACTTGAAAGTTTCATTTCAAGCTGAATGCGGAGAAGATTGATTCCAGAATGGCCAATGTGAAGTAGATATGGCCAATAAATTCAGACTCATGAAAGTGCAGAAGGTTGATTCCAGAATATAACTTTAATTGCTAGAGTTAAAAAAGAAGAAGAACAGGACTTAGGAATAGTTCATTTGATTATTACAAAACAGAAAATGGTTTACAATTTCCTATATGTGCATACGGGTATAAAAGGTAACAAGATGTCAAAATACGTAAGAATATATATTGAGAAAGTCTATATGAATCATCTACATAACTACAAAAGAGGGTCAAATAAACCTAAAAAAAGAGTTGGTCAACGCTCACATCCAACATGACAGATATCATTTAATCTAAAGATGTACAGTCAAACAATTACAAATTGATGTCAAAGATCCATCCCACCCTCAATGCATGAGCAATGTGCACACTGTAAAAAATAAGTTGTATTACAAGGACTTGATTTAAAGACAATATGACATGGCACATACACAGACACGGTACCGATTTTTGCGTGACCTGGAGTAATTTCGAGTATAAAAATGCCGTGTTCAACATGTGTCATACACGACGTTACAGGGACATTGATCTCTTTTTTGTCCATGATTTCTAGAAAATAGGGCAATTGAAAAGAACGTGTCTCCATGAATCAAAACAAACCTTGCTACCCGAACGTGTCTCCATGAAGTTCAACTTGTAAGTATTCGTCCGAAAGCAATGGAATTAACACCCTTCCACACTGCAAGAACCAACAAAGAAAGAAACAAGAAGATGAACCAATGCGCAGACAAAGAAAATGCCTCACAAATTAGTAAAAAAAAAGAAAATTTATTCAAAGATTTCCAAACATGCAGTCAAAGATTTCAGCCATCTTTTGAAAACTAGGAAATAGAAAATAGGTCAAAAATTAGGGCATTTTACTAAAATCATGTCGAGACAAAATTTAGGGCATAAATTAAGAAATAATCGAGACATAATTTAGGACAAACCTTAGGGAGCGGGGAGCGGGCTGAGGGGAGTTGGAGAGCGGAGAGCGGGCTGAGGGGAGTTCGGGAGCGGGAAGCGGGCTGAAGGGAGTTGGGGAGCGGGAGGAGAAAGAGAGAAGGAGAAAGAGAGAAGGAGAAAGAGAGAAGGAGAAGGGGTTTATACTTTTCCTTAAGTGCGGGAGAGTCGAGGTTTCGACTTAAAATTTGGCATTTTTTTCATAACGCTCGTATCACTGAGAGACAATCAATAACGTTTATATAGAAAACTGTCATAGAAGATAGTCTTGCTGAACTTTGATGACGCTTCTTTATCAGCCGTCATGAAATCCACTTATCAAGCGTCATTAATAGGTCTTTTTGTTGTAGTGATAACATATGTTGATGGGAATTACAGAGAAGGTAAAACGACTTCTTGGTTATGGAGCCTAGAGTTTATCGCAGCTATATTAGCCGGTGTGGCAAGAACGTAGAGATCTGACTTCGGATGTATATGTCTTGATTATGAGATTTAGAATTACTCTCAGCTATACTAGTTGGCGTAGCGAGGATTCCAGACGACATGATTATAGAGGTGCATACGCCAGTTATGGACTCTACCGTTTATCGCAGCCTTGTTTACTGGAATGGCGAGAATTCTGAGTATCATGATTTTTTACAGACGCGTATGATTATCAGATTGTATCTTGAGAAGGTTCTTAAACATATCATCTCTATCGTTCGCTTCTGTATTATATAATTGTGTTCCATCATCAATTAACTTAGGAGTAGGGATAATTTTAGTTATCTTTCAGCCTAGACCATCCTTTCCAGTTCAGATTCCTGTCCAGCAGATGCCAGTTAAGCGAGTGCCTACCTATGCTTACTGTAGGAAGCCTGGGCATGTATGGGACAATTATAGGAAGAGGAGAGGATTGTGCCTGTATTGTGGGGCAGCTACCTACATGATGCGAGACTGTCCTATTGCACTTATCGTAATCGAGGCCCCGCCTCCAGGAGGGAGTTCCAGCCACCAGACCTAGTTGGAGGTGAGCATCTGACCTATATCTTAGTATATCTTTTGATGATTGATGCACCCCGCCATTGTTTTTGTGTTTTGATACCTTGTGAATTGCCTTGTGCTGTAGTATGGTTAGTATAGCTAGATGATACCTTCAATTGATATAGCATATTATGACCAATAATAGCCTAACCATGTATGTTGTTTCTTTCAATAAATATTGTATGATTTATATAAGTTTTCTTAGATCATAATTGTTGGGGGCGTGATCCTAAGAGGAGTACGACCAACTTAAATTTCGAGGACGAAATTTTTCTAAGGGAGAAGGATTATAATTACCACTTTTCTAAAATAAGAATAATTTTGAACGTTTATAAAATTTATCATGTTAGTTATTAAATGATGGATTTAAATCATGTTACTGATAAATTGGTAAATTTTTGATTATTTTAATATTATTTAATTTGATATATTGTGATTTTGTCATTTGCTAGTGAAACCTTAGAACTACTTTGCCTAGAGACTAACCATGACCATGAAGACCTAACTAATGGATTTAGATTAGTAATTAGACTATAATCTAGCTAGGAATCACTTAAAATCTAATTAAAGAATAGAAACAATGTGCTAGTTTGGGCCTTTAGCAAAGGGGCTAGATTTTACAACTTAGAAAGGCCTTTGGGCCATTGCAACTTAACCTAACCCTAGCCTATGATCTATGGCCGGTCACATATTGGTTCTTCCTCCTATATAGGTCATATTTAGCCCCTTTTTTCTCTCTTACATTGAAACCCTAACACTAATTTGTGTTCTTTCCCAAATTTGTCCCATTCCTCAAATCAACTCGAAATTCATCCAAACCAATTGCAAACTCTTCCTCTTGAAGAGAGGAATCTTGAAGAAAGGAGACCTCTATTGGCTAGCTCGGAAGGATTTGGAGCAATTAGGCCATTGGAGCTTGGTGGAAGATCTATTCCTAATGATTTTCATTGGGATTCTAACTCCCAATTGGTAAGAGCCTCTAAACCTTTCAATTTTCTATTTTCTTTCCATAGATACATTCATTTAGGGTCCCCCTATCATTAGGTAGAGTTTGGGTCAAATTCGAATCCATTTAAGGTGCGTATCGTAAGAGTATCAGATACGTATCTCAAGTGTTCGACGAAATATCCCATAGGATGTTTTGTTCTCCAATTCCTGAATTAATTATATATTTGGGTAGCTAATGATCTGTAGATTATGTGTGAACTTGACTGAGTTGAAATTGATGTGGTTTATTGGGTGATATTGGACACATGGATGCTCGATTGGTTGTATTGTATGAACAGTCACTGCCCTGCTACCTAGGATCCAGATCTCGATATCTACTTGATTAATTCATCATCTAATCACTGTTCTAGGTTGTCCTGATGACTGACACGTAGACCTAGGCATAGGATTTCGAGCCATGGCATGACCCACAGATGTTGATCTGTGCAGTCGAGAACCCCCTTTTGCTTGTGTATGTTCACATACTTTGAAACCTTCATTTCATTGCAATCCATAACACACCACATACCCTTGTTCGGCCAGTTAGCCACTGCATATGTTCTCTGACCAATAGAGCATCACTTGACTGCATTCTTTCCTTGCGTTGCTGCAAATTCATTACACTGTTCTGTTCTGCACTATTAGCCACTGCCTCCATTGCATCATGCATTCACATATCCCACTGCTCTCACATACCATACACTGCCTTGAATTTCCCCTTCTTCACTTGTCTTGCATTCCTCTTCACATATCCGGCACACACTTAGTTAGCATTTATTGCATTCACAAAGTACACTGCATTGTATAACGTAGTTTACTGCACTCTTCATTTCACTCACTGCTCTGATACACTCATACACTTTACTTTATTTCATATTTACTACATATAGGTATCATAACACTACCTGTCCTGCTTTCAGAGTGAGCCAATTTGTATTGTCCTGCACTGTAATTACCTGATACCCACATTAGCATTCTCTGATACATATCTGGTATCAAACATGAGGCAAACTCCCGTATGCAATTCATTTCACTGACCAATTATCTCTGCAAACTTTGCCTTGCATTCCCTGTACTTGACCATGTCTAGCACCAGTTACCTGTCCCGCGTACACTTCATGGCTCACTGCGTATGCATATCATCTGCCCTGTCCACATATCATGTCCCATACCCTTAGTCTTAGCCATAACCTATAGACAAACCCTTGCAGAGTTGTTCAGTCACTTGGACATTGTTCCAATTCTCTTATTTGAGTTCGTAATTGAGTGGTTGTATTCAGTTCATAGTGTATTAGGATTTTCCATTTAAGTATCTGTCCAATTCCCTTTAGCTTAGCCTTGATATTGGTTCAATCATACCTGAACATCAAGTTTAGTTTTCCTTTCATGATTATCAACTCATTTCTCTGCCCACTGAGTTCATTGTCCCAGTATTTGACATTCCTAATGTTGCATTACCCTTCCTCTTCACAAAGTAATGTGTATGATCCCAGGTTCAGCCCCTTGTTTTGGTCTAGGTTGCATCAATAGATGGTTAAGACCCTCTTGCAGGATTAAGTTTATTTAATGTTCAGGTTATATTCAGGTTTCTACGTTATGAAGTATCTGTTCTATATATTCATATGTTAGGATAGTCCCCTCCTTCCAATTGTTCAGACCCTTGGTCTTAAGTTATACCTGTCCATTCTCTTAGTGAGTGCAGTCTTAAATAGATGTAGTAGTGGTCAGAGTGAAGAGCCTAGCAGTAGCATGAGAAATAGTACGGGGAATGCCAATAAGTGATATGTATATAGGTGTACCTATGTTGGTGTTGTCTCTATAGATAACCTATATATATACTGTGTTAGCATTATGTAACTCAAGGTGTAGATATGGTGTATGAGAATCTGTAGAGGAGAGGGAGTGAAGAGCATCAATAGTAAAAGTAGGATGTGCTACTCATGCCAAATGATTGGTCAAGTATGTTAGAAGGGTTTGATTGAGTGAGGGTGTAAGTGTATCTAATGTTGTAATTGGCTATGTGTCAGGTAACATGAGTGGTAAGGGAGATATAGCAATATGGCTATTTTCTTTTACAGCAGGTCGTGGGAGGCTAAGTACTTGACCAAGGCCTTGCCAATTGGAGTGCCAAGCAGTGGATTTAACAATAATTGGTTGTGTGAGTGACCTCTTAGATGACGAAGTATGAGGGAATATGTATATATATTGATAGGTAAGGTAATGTCTAGGTAGGGTTGTATGTTATTAAGGATATGCTAGGGTATAGACATGGCCTTAAATTTAGGTAGGTGTGTTATCTAAAGAGTATGTGAGTATGTGAGTATCATTACATTTGTAATTGAGAGAGTGGAAGGGGAACTTGAGTGGTTCAACCATAGCAACCTACATCAATAGTTATATTGTATATTGGTTATATATAAGATAATCTTAGTAGATAGATATGAGTGTTAGTCTATATTTATGCACATTTTGATATAATGATTATAGTTTATGTGAAGTTGGGTTGAGTAGCCTATAGTTATGCCATAGAGTGTGAATATCTAGATAGATTGAACCTAGGTTTAAGATGAACTTGATGCCACATCTAGCATTAGCCTAGCACTAATATAGTATAAATTAGCCAATACCCTAACTAGACTAAATAAGACTAATTGACCAGAGTTGACTTTGAGTTAGATTGACCTTGTATCATGTAGATTGCATTGTATACTTTAATTATTATATATTAAACACATTGTAACCTGTATTTCTCTAAATAGGACCTTGTGACTCCAGTTCGGACATCTGTACACATCCTTTGCTTAGGGTATCAGGCTCTCTGATAGTTCTTTCATTTATTTGATGATTACTGTGATTCAGTTCTAGTCTAGTTCTATTTGATTCTCTGTCACAACATATATTGGCATTTTGGATTCATTCACTCACAACACCTGTATTGGACTCGACTAGCCTCTATTACTTGAATCATCCACAAGTACCACCTACTCGAAACACCTACAAGTACAAATTGTTCAAATCATACAAGAACCATCACTAAAAACAAGATAGCCATCGCTACTGGGCCCTGTATGTGACGTGCCATATTCAACAAGAACCACCTTACAAGAAAGATAGCCGTTGCCGCTTGGTCGAACGTGCGATGTGCTGTATTTAGTTGTCAAAACAAGAAAGATAGCCATCGTACGCTTGCCATCTGTACGGTGTGCCGTATTTACTCGCTACTCATTTTCATGACAAGAAAAGTATCTCAAACACACTGGATTAGTGTCGTGTACTAGAATCACATTGTCTCATATTTTACAGATTGGGCTCGTATCACATTGTTCTAGTTGGTTCTTTTTATTACAGTCTTTATTGCCCTGCTCTCCTTCTACTTGTATTTACTTACCTTGCCCTAAACTTTTTCTCTATTTCATTACCTGTCTCAAACTTTCCATGTTTCATCACTATAACTGTCTATAACTGCTTTATAGTCTTTGTCATTTACTTGGAATTGCTAGATAAGGTATGCTCGTTCCATCCTGACTGGATATATTTTTCAGATGTTTGTCCTAAGGATACGTGCCCTACCTGCTATGCATCTAAGGAGGGAATAACCACCCCGAGTCCAGATTTTTAGGAGAGATCAGGAGACCAGTTTAGAGGACTTGTTCTAGATTTCTGTTTGAACTTGAATTGTATTAAGTGAAGATTTTGACATTTTATTTGAGTTTTGTTTGAATATTATTATTAATTGTTGTTTATTGAGTCTTATAGTTATTTAGACTTCTGTGATATCTTATCGTGCTTTAGGCTGTGATTGAGTATTACACATCTTATACTAGTCATCCATTCGGAGTTGAGATACATGATAGGTACATTATATATATTGAGTGAGTTGCTAGTTAGAAACCTAGAACAACGTTCTACCACCGATTCTGCGGTGTAGGCTGGGCGCTGTTATGCACTCGCGTCCCTATACCGGGTGCAGGTCATGACAAGCTATCCTCCGGATTAGTTACATGATCAATTCGTTCAAGCCTAAAATCATATATGTTCATCTATCTTCTTAAGTCATCGAGCAGCATATTTCCTTAAATCGTATCATTCTATGCTAACTCAAGTCATAGGGCAACATCTATCCCAAATTATTAGAGTCATTCTCATATATTCAAATCATTTCCATGTACGCTAACTTCCAATCATGCTAACTTTTCTTATATGATTCATATCGATTCCTCGACTGAGTCATCAGTTCGTTACACCTTAACTTTTTCTTGATTCAGTCTATCTACTCTTTCCATCAAAATTTTATAACCGATGCAATCCTCAATTGCTAGGCGTCGCCTTCTTATTCATTTAACTCAAATCTTTCATGAGATACCTATAATCATGACTAACTCTGACATACTCGTTTATAAGCCTTTGTACTACTTGGTCGCTTGCTGATAGACCTATCGGTACCTCGATCCTCAACTTGATCAACATCTCCAATGATATCCCATACACCATTCAGGGATGGAGTTACTCGACAAATCCTTAAAATAATCGTTCGAATCACAACCGATCACTTTGAATCTCCGTTCGAATCATTCCTCAAAATCTAAACATGCAAAACGTGTCGCCTCGGTGACAAACAGCCGCGTGAACTTTCCATTCTTTGAACCCAGAAAATGGCTAATGCATAGCCTTCCTACATAACTCGAACAAAATGTGTTCTATATGTGCCATAGACCATGGCATACTTCTCATTGAACCATCCGTGGTTCGTGCCTTAAACTAATTGTGTTCAGTGCGACACTACCGCCTAAGTCATACTCTATATGACGAGCTTTGAGACCGTGGGAACGTTTGGCCATACCAAGCCGTAGAACCATGGGATAATGCCTGCTATAACAACAAGTCAATAGCCCATGGCGTTACCTTGCTTAACTCAATATATGTGGTCGAAAGACCGAGTGCCAACTTTAAAAACCATCATGGAGTGATATCTAGGCAACAAGTTAACCATTTTCCATGTTCTACTCAATCTGACACAGAGTGGGATTATTCTCTTTAGCTTTGTGGATTCGTCTTTTTGATTATCAAGCCTATTCAATGCAATAAAAACTTCTAGTTATTAGTGTGAAGGCCAAGCTGCGACAAATTCAACAAAGCCAGCCACCTGAGTGAGGAGTTACCTTGACCGATCGGGACTTCGAGTAAGCCATTGCATAGCCAAGTCCAAATGCCATTGCATTTCGTTTTCTCTGGTTGAACTGACTGGGATGGGACATTATATAATACACCACTCAGAAAAACTTTTATCCTCGAAACTTACTAAGTACACACTTATCGACTTATTACTTGATTCAACATTCAATGATTCTCGCACACACTCCTCCTATGCGTTTCTTCAATTCGAGCCACGCTCTCACCTCATTCATTGTTCACATCGAACAGTTATATCGCAAACTTGGGGTAATTCATACTCGTCGTGCACATGGACAATTTTGTTCTAGGACAAACCACCCGAGCGGTATCCTCAATAAATTTCTGAATAATTTTTTTTATCAAGTCATTCATTCGTCGTTCCTTAATCGAAACCCAATGTTACCCCTCCTGAACCAATCTTCGAAACCTAACTTGCATCAATGTTTCGATCAATGTTCGCACGTATCCATATTCAAGTATTTCGCATACCGATTTTACTCTCTTCCGAATTCATTAATTTCGATTCGCTACAATCAATACGCAATGGTTATTTCGATCACTCTTGTATGATATCAATATAATCACCCGAGTATCTAGCCTAGGCAAATTCAACTTGTTTACCTCAAACCCGATCAATCAAGATTCAAGTTCATTTCAAATCCAACAATTGCACTACCATTAATGTTTACTTGAAACACATGATTTTAAAATCCTCGATACCTTTTTGTTCCTTTAGTCTTACTTGAATTCAATGTATCACTTAGTTGGATCGTGCACATATTTAAGGTGTCCTCAAAATATATATATTTTAACCAAGCCTCATGATAGAGAATCCGCCATTACCACTCTAGTCGGATCGTACACATATTTAAGGCATTCCTAAAATATATGTATTTCAGCTAAGCCTCGTTAGTGGTGTCTCCACATAATTGAATCATTCTATCTACCAATACCAATATCTAATCCTATCAATCCTTAAGATTTTTCAAGAATACTTCGATAACTCTCACTAGGATCGATCGTACAATTTCTCTCTCTCCTTATAGGGACGTCTGCCTTATCTCTAGGCTATCTTCACTAGGCTAAAGTTAAAGACATGCTGGGATCACCATTCCCAAACAACAATATGGAAACACTCACCCCCAATTCTAAGGTTAAACCATAGTCGATAGTACATGGTTTCCTATCCAAGCTCACATGCATTACTCTGATTTCTAAACTTCGAGCATAGATTCCTTCAATTCATATTCGCAACATTCAGTACAAGGGGTCCGAGTCATTCAGAAAATCCATCCCCAGGTTAACTCATTCCATGATTATTCCTGCACTATGGTTCTGTGATACAATCGTACAACTCTCTAAATCGTAAGTCCTTAATTCGTTCGTTAGACCTATCTATCCGAACTCGTATTCTTCGACTACAAAATCATACATCATACTCATTGATCTCAACTTTTTAAGTTATATAATATCAATCATAACTTATCTCCTTTTTCAATCCTATTAGTCCAAAAGACGTGCATTCATCGCAAAATCACTCGATCGCCTACTACAAATTTTCGAGTCATAAGAATCCTTATATCATTGATCATCAAATCCATCTATATTTTGCTTCGCATAGTCTGACTATCATCTATTCATGGAAACTTCAAGTTTATCTTATCAAGTCATCCAAATATTCTTTTCTATAAAAATCCTAAGGTATAGAATCCATCTGAACAATAACATTGTACACGATCATCATTCCTCGAATCAGAGTACCCCCGAGTTTATCGTACATCGATCTTTTATATGCCTCAATACCATCGATGATATACATAACCTGACGATCCTTCTTTTGCAATGAACTCTGAATCATGCAACTAATACTGTCATCCGAACTGGATACTCGATAATCTCCTCGACATTCAAGATCAAATCCGATTTAGCAATCCTTTGAACTAGTTACATGATCAATTCGTTCAAGCCTAAAATCATATATATTCATCTATCTTCTTAAGTCATCGATCAACACATTTTCTCAAATCGTATCGTTCTATGCTAACTCAAGTCATAGAGCAACATATATTCCAAATCCTTAGAGTCATTCTCGTATATTCGAATCATTTCCATGCACGCTAACATCCAAACATGCTAACTTTTCGTATACGATTCATATCAATTCCTCGACTGAGTCATCCATTCGTTATACCTTAACTTTTTCTTGATTCAGTCTATCTACTCTTTCCATCAACATTTCATACAATCCTAAATCACTAGGCGTCGCCTTCTTGTTCGTTTAACTCAAATCTCTCATGAGATATCTATAATCATGACTAACTCTGTCATATTTGTTTCTAAGGCTTTGTACTACTTGGTCGATTGCTGATAGACCCATCGACACCTCGATCCTCAATTTGATCAACATCCCCAATGTTATCCCATACACCACTCAGGATGAAGTTACTCGACAAATCCTCGAAACAATCGTTCAAGTCACAACCGATCACCTTGAATCTCCATTCGAACCATTCCTCAAAATCCAAGCATGCAAAACGTGTCGCTTCGGTAACAAACTGTCGTGTGAACTTTCCATTCTTTGTAACCTAAGAAATAGCTACTACATAGTCTTTCTACATAACTTGAACAAACGTATTCCATATGTACCATAGACTGTGGCATATTTCTCATTGAACCAACTGTGGTTCGTGTATTAAACCAATTGTGTTCGGTACGACACTACCGTCAAAGTCATACTCTATATGACGATCCTTGAAACCGTGGGAACGTGTGGCTATACCAAGCCGTAGAACCATGGGATAGTGCCTGCTATGATAATAAGTCGATAGACCATGGCGTTACCTTGCTTAACTCAATACGTGCGGTCGAAAGATCGAGTGCCAACTTTAAAAACCATCTGTAGGATCGATGGCACCTCTAGAGGGGAGGTGAATAGAGTGCAACGAAAAAATATCCCCAATAAAAAATTAAGCAGGTAAAAACAGATATAAAACAATTACTTAGGTGCAGTGAAGTAAAACAGTAAGTAAATAGAGGCAAAAAATAATACACATACACCAAGATTTTATACTGCTTTTCTTCTTGGTGGACTAGTCCAGTCTCGAGAACTCTGCTCGATGTTAAATCCACTATTTCAAATAGAGATTACACCTCGTGCTTTACTCCGAAGAATATGCCAACTTCAACACCACCGTGTTTTAATCCGAAGCCCATGATCAAACTTCAACACCTTTTCGAGGAAAGCTTTTATACTCTAAGCTTGTACAACTCAAATACTCCTAATCGAAAACCACTGACATTTAGAAGAATGAGAGTTATCTTGAAAATAGGAAGATTGAAAGCTCTTGGTAAATATAAAGGCTTTAGAATAGAGAGAGAAGATGAAGAAGGATTGAGTGATTAGAAATGTCAAATTCTTTTCTATTCATAGGAATTTTTGAACCAAAGTTCAGACAGATCTCGGTTAGGGCAATGTTCATAATTTTGAACGTTAGAGATCCAAAGGAGTAGCAATTTGTTGCTGACCAGGAGTAATTCTGGTGGACCAAGGTCGGCTAGAACTCGGCCCGAGTTCGGCTAGTAGGTTTTCTAGCCAGTTTTGGTTTAGCAAGTATTTTGGATGTTTGGTTTGGTTTGGGTCAAAAAAAAGGTTTGTGGGGATAATTTCTAAATTGCAAGTGATCCCGACTCACAAATTATTTAGACTCAATAAATTGAAAATACGGAATAAAATAGAAAAATCTGCTTGACGATATCTGTTGCAATCTTCTGTTCTTTCATATCAAAGTCGGAGTTTAAGTCAATTATCAAAATCATGTGGATTATGGCTGCATGGGCCAACACCATCATGGAGTGATATCTAGGCAATAAGTTAACCATTTTCCATGTTCTACTCAATCTGACACAGAGCGGGATTATTTTTTTTAGCTATGTGGTTCATCTTTTTTTATTATCAAGCCTATTCAGTGCAATGAAAACTTTCAGTTATTAGTGTGAAGGCCAAGCGGCGGCAAGTTCACCGAAGCCACCCACCTGAGCGAGGAGTTGCCTTGACCGATCGGGACTTCGAGCAAGCTGTTGCATAGCCAAGTCCAAATGCTAATGTATTTTGTTTTCTCTGGTTGAACTGAGCGGGACAGGACATTACATAATACACCACTCATAAAAGGTTTTATCCTCGAAACCTACTAAGTACACACTCGTTGACTTATCACTTGATTCAACATTCAATGATTCACGCACACACTCCTCCTATGCGTTTCTTCAATCTGAGCTACGCTCGCACCTTAGTAATTTTTCACATCGAACAGTTATATCTGAAGCTTGAGGTAACTTATACTCGTCGTGCACACGGACAACTTAGTTCTAGGACAAACCAACCGAACGGTATCCTCAACAAATTTCTGAATAATTTTTTTTATCAAGTCATTCATTCGTCGTCCCCTAATTGAAACCCAGTGTTACCCCTCCTTAACCAATCTCCGAAACCTAACTTGTATCAATGCTTCGATCAATATTCGCACGTATCCATATTCAAGTATTTCGCCTACCATTTTCACTATCTTTCGAGTTCATTAATTTCGATTCGCTACAATCAATACACAATGGTTATTTCGATCATTCGCGTATGATATCAACATAATCACCCTAGTATCCAGCCTAAGCAAATTTGATTTGTTTATCTCAAACCTGATCAATCAACATTCAAGTTCATTTCAAACCCAACGATCGCACTACCATCAATATTTTATTGAAACACACAATTTCAAAATCCATGATACCTTTCCATTCCTTTAGTCTTACTTGAATTCAATGTATTACTTAGTTGGATCGTGCACATATTTAAGGCATCCTCGAAATATACGCATTTTAACCAAGCTTCGTGATAGAAAATCTGCCATAACCACTCGAGTAGGATCGTGCATATATTTAAGGTGTCCACAAAATATATGCATTTCAGCCAAGCCTCGTTAGTAGTGTCTCCACCTAATTGAATCATTCTATCAACAATACCAATATTCGAACCTATAAATCCTCAAGATTTTTCAAGAATACTTTGATAACTCTCACTAGGGTCGATCGTAATTTCTATCTCTCAGCATAGAGATATCTGCCTAACCGCTAGGCTATCTTCACTAGGCTAAAGTCAAAGTCAGTGTTGGTATCACATTTCCCAAACAACAATATCAAAACACTTACCCCCAATTCTAAGGTCAAACCATAGTCGATAGTACATAGTTTCCTACCCATGCTCGCCTTTCCGATTTCTAAACTTCGAGCATAGATTCCTTCTATTCGCATTCACAACGTTCAGTACAAGGGGTCTGAGTCATTCAGCAAAGTCATTCCTAGGTTAACTCATTCCATGATTATCCTCACACTATGGTTCTGTGATACAATCGCACAACTCTTTAAATCGTAAGTCCTCAATTTGTTCGTTAGACCTATCTATCCAAAATCGTATTACTTGACTACAAAATCACAAGTCATACTCATTGATCTCAACTTTTCAAGTTGTATAATATCAATCATAACTTATCTCATGCTTCACTCCTACTAGTTCTCAAGTCATGCATTCATTTCATCACAAAATCCCTAGATCGCCTACTACAAATTTTTGAGTCATAACAGTCCTTATATCATTGATCATCAAATCCGTCTATGTTTTGCTTCACATAGTTCGACTATCATCTATTCACGCAAACTACAAGTTTATCTTACCAAGTCATCCAAATATTCCTTTTTATTAAAATCTTAAGGTATAAAATCTATTTGAACAATAACATTGTATACGGTCATCATTCCTCGAATCAGATTATCCCCAAGTTTATCGCACATCGATCTTTGATACGCCTCAATACCATCGATGATATACATAACTTGATGATCTTCCTTTTATAAAAAACTCTGAGTCGTGCAATTAATATGGTCGTCCGAACTGGATACACGATAATATCTTCGACATTCAAGATCAAATTCGATTTAGCTATCCCTCGAACTAGTTATATGATCAGTTCGTTCAAGCCTAAAATCACATATGTTCAACTGTCTATCTTATGTCATCGAGCAACATGTTTCCTCAAATTGTATCATTCTTTGCTAACTCAAGTCATCGAAAAACATCTATCCCAAATCTTTAAAGTTATTCTCGTATATTCGAATCATTTCCATGCACGCTAACTTCCAATCATGTTAAATTTTCGTATATGATTCATATCGATTTCTCGACCGAGTCATCCGTTCATTACGCCGTAACTTTTTCTTGATTCAGTCTATCTACTCTTTCCATCAATATTTCTTAACCGACGTAATCCCAAATCGCTAGGCGTTGCCTTCTTGTTCGTTTAACTCAAATCTCTCATGAGATATCTATAATCATGACTAACTCTTTCATACCCGTTTCTAAGGCTTTGTACTACTCGGGACGTTTGCTGATAGACCCATTGGCACCTAGATCCTCAATTCGATCAATATTCCCAATGCTATCCCATACACCATCAGGGATGAAGTTACTCGATAAATCTTCAAAACAATTGGTCGAATCACAACCAATCACTTTGAATCTCCGTTCGAACCATTCCTCAAAATCTAAGCGCATTCCGTTTATATCACATCGATAATATCGTCATTCGATAGCACCTCTATCGTTGTCTACACAACAATTTGTAACTAGAATCCGACACAACCATATCCGATAATATTTTTGATCCCGCACACAACTTGCTATTATTGATGTAAATCTTGGTGTATATGCCCAGTCTGACTTTGCCAACCGTGCCTTACGTGGAACCATATTGTTTAACCAAAATTTCCTTCGTATAATTTTACAAAAATATAGACTTATTGTATGGAGTATCCCACGAAACATTGAGAGAGAGCACCAATAACATCAAGAACCAGGGCAACATCAGAGTCAAAGAATTCACATCCCGGCTCCGCAGAACCGATCATCCTTGCTAAGACATGATGCCGTATGAGTCTAGGTTGTGCTCGCGTAAGGCGGGTTCCATGTAGTGGCCTATGCAGGTCAGTGTTTGCAAATTGTGCGAACTTATGGTAGTACTTAAGTTAGTCGTACTCCTGCAAGCCTGAGACTAGGAAGTGCTCATTCACAACTAGGACTGATTTGATTTAATTTTAGGACAATGACTAGGACTAGGAAGCCCCTTATTTAATTTGACTATTGGGTAGTTAAGGTTGCTACATAGGCCGTGTGACTTAGGTAGGTATTTATCAAATCTTAAACCCTATTAGATAACTTGAGGAATATTCATAGAACGATTTGCTATTGTGTTTTGATACGTTGGTAGGATCAAAGGTAGGTAGACTATTCGCTTGATAAACTAGGACTTCCTATGATTCAATTTCTATCTTGATTGTTGTGTAATTTTTCTCGCCCTAATCATCATCATCGTATCATAGAATTCATATTGCATAGTTATTTCTCTTTGGGCATAAGGAATTATTTTTCTGATTCAATTATCTATATATTAAATCCCCACTTGCCTTCTCTAAATTTTTGATTGTTTGGTTTTCAAAAGTGATACCTCATCGATCGTTCATCTTCAAAATTGATACTTTTCTTCAAGAATAGATACTTATATTTTCTATCATGATCAACTTGTTGAAAGTCTAGAATCTTCTTTGAAATTTTACGGATATAGTGGAATAGTTTTCAAAGACTCATAATGGCAAGACAACAGTGCACTATCGCCATTTATTTGAATTATAAAGATCGCGGGTTTACTGCAGCCAGCAGCGCACTGGCGAGGCACGACCCCTAAAGTTGAAATTATTTCAAGTAAACGTAGGTTATTGAATATTGTTAAAACTATGTCTTAGTTGTCCTCTTTTGACCTTAGTTATCTTTATGTCAATATTGGATAGAGTTAATAAAATATCCAATATTATATCATATTTGAGTCACAAAACCAAGGATTTACTACAACCAGGTGTACACTGGCGAGGCATAAATTCTCAGTAAATTGACTTCAGACATGATTATAGTTTTCGAATACTATAGTGGGTAGAAAAATGACCTGTCTGCCCTATTGATTCAAAGTCAATACTAGTAGAACTTTTTATAAGTTTGGTAGCATGCCTCCCAACCTAGCATCTCGTTGTCCTTATGACCTATTAACGAGGTAATTGACTGACACTAATAGGTTTACCTAGACTATATAGTTTAGAGGTCCCTAATCCATTGGTCGACCAAGGCCTTAGATAAAAAGGACAAATAGGACAACTATAGAGGCACCAGCACCGAACGAGTCTTAGATTTTGATGAACTTGAACTAATTATTCCTTCTTTCAATCATAAATCTCGTATAATTATATTTTTGGAATACCTTGACTAACCCGCTATTATAGCCTAGTTTTTGCAAGCTTATTCTTATCGAGCTTGTTCAGGACATGTGCTTATTGGGGACGCCCATTAACATATTGTCTAACTAGAATTAATGTATTATGGTCTGATCAACCTTAGTGCACTTGGTTCGCTCTTCATACGAATAGTACACGTAGATTGAGATATAGATATCTCTAGGATTTCATCCGCAACTGTCTTGACAACTCTCTTTAAATTATTCAATCACTCTTGGAACCTCGTATTCACATTTGATCCCCTCTCCCTTGAACTCTTTATTGTTTTTTATCCTTAATTATTTCAAAAAAACAAACGCTTGTATTTGAGGGAAGATTGACACATAATGTCCCCCTTAGTTCGCCATATCATCTATGGCCATGAAAGCTATTGATACACAATCGTTTCCCATCTATTCGAAATTAAAGAGCAATCTTAAAACTTGATTCATATCTACCATATCATATTATCTATTACGTCGTGTGGTATTCTTTTATAATCAAGAGTCGAGGTACAATATCACGACTTTGAAAGAAATTTCTGAAAATATAACAGTGTCTTAGTTTAATTTCGAGAAAGAAATTTTTGAAATATATAGTTTGCAAGCCCTTCTAAATTTTAGGACTTATTAATTAGGATAAGTTGGTTCCTACTAGAATGATAAATTCGTGCCTCATGAACACCCACTTTCTATTTAGAATCATTTGGTGTCCCCTACCGTGACATTGATATTTGAAGCATAATACTAGTTGTTACCTTCCAACAAATTTTATATGCAAGACCTAGACGAGTCCACCTACATTTAGACATATAATGTCCCACTGAACACGTCCCCCTGTACTATATTTTTATGATACGGCTTTCAGGTCAAAAAGGCTAAACTATATAACCTTTACCGTAATACCAATATACTTTCCGACTACAATTAGAGACTCAACCTCGATTCAAACCTTTCGAACCAATATATGGTTGTGATCTACTCGAAGCCTACTACACACATGCCACTAGTGTGCCACTAAATTGAGTCCTCTTGTGCTACTTAAACACAAAAGTCACAGAAGATGCAATTTTGGGCTTTAGGAACCTAGTTAACCAACCCGACTGGCAATTAGCCCAACAACTTGAGTTGGAACATATTCTAGGCCACCCTAACCTAATAGGAATGGTTCAGATTGATCTTATGGGATCTTGTCCACATAGATTACAATCCAAGATTCATTCAATCAAAGATTGATGTCCAATTAGGAAACCCGTTGAGACCTAGTTAAACCCATCCATGCATATCGTCATATTTGGACTATAAAATCAAACTTTATGAAATAGATCCCTACACCTATTATGTAGTCTCCATCTCATGGTCCAATAATACTCCTTCCATAAATCCCTTAACCGTATCTCTTCGTAGCCTATGTTATGCGATGAATGGAATCCCGATGTACCAACTTTTTCTGTTATGCTTGACCAAGACCTCTCCTACTACCTTGATAAAATGTGGCCAATACATGAGCAATGTTGAATAAGGAATACCTATGCTTCCTTTAGAGTTCGTGACTACGATCAGAAGTACCTCATATTCTCATACCTCTTATTGAAATTTGATCTTCTTAGGAGTCCTATTACTGTGCTTCCATGATAACCAATTTATGTTAGTTGGGTAGAACCTTGAACTTACTATACTCTGTCCTCTAGAATGGATTGCCAAACTTGGATTCTATTTCATAACTATTCTTCCATATGTTTAGAAGTTGTGATACGATCTTCGTATTGCATTTTATATCCCTTGCTTATGCGTTTAGATAACCACGGTAAAAAATTGCAACCTTGATTCTTTAAATCCATTCTATCATAGAATCGTATCTTAGATTGAATTTCGAGAACACAAATTGCTGAAGTGTATAGGCAAGGTTCTCATAGAATGCAGGGTTCCTTTGAATTAGCAAAGGATTGGGATAGATTGGTTCCAATTGAACTAATAAAATAGTGGTTCATAACGTCCACTCCTATCCGTATCACTTGATACCCTTTACCGTCACTTCGATATTTGGAGCACAATACAAACTTTTTTACTTCCAATAAATTTTACTCTCATAAACTAGACGAGCCACTCTACACACATGACACACATGTCCCACACAAAGATACCTTCCTGTGCTCCATTTTAATTATACCACATATATGACATAATTTTCTTAAAACAAACCATAGATGCCTATTTTTGTCCTTTTGATCTTAAACCATGCAATATCAACCCATTCTCTCAAAATGAACTGAATACCCATGATCCATGCAAAATACATCACACCTATGACATATGCATTCCACTAAAGCAAGCACATGCCTCCCACACGATACCAAACACCAACTTGCATACCCTAGTCCTTATGACTTAAAGATTCCAAACACTTACATAAACATATTATGTAGCAAGATTTTGTACTTATTATAGATTCTCATCTCTTAGCCTATGAACTCTTCTTTCCCTTAATTTTTTTCACTCTCATTTCTTAGTGACTCATGTTAGACGAAGACCAAAATCCCATTGAACTAACATGTTTTAGTTACATTCGAATAAGACATGCCTACTATCTTGTTGAAACCATGGCCGACAGGAACAATGTTAGATAGTAATAATCCTCCTATAAAAGTTATTGACCAAGAACGCCATGGAAATATCGAGGCTCACTTAGAACCCGAGACTACGGTCAGAAGCGTCTATTATTCTCGTGCCCCTTCCTAGAAATTGTCCTTCACAGAAGTCTTGTAACGATAATTTTCACGGTTATCCAACTTCTATAAGTTGGGTACAATTTTGAATGAAGAAACCCCATCATGTAGAATATGGTGTCAAATTAATTTTCTTTTATAACTACCTCCTCCAGCCTTACGGAAACCAGGTTATGATTTGACGCACTTACTCTCCCTTTCGTATTTTAATATCGTTATTCTTTAATATTAAGATTATTTTAGTTTCGAGGACAAAATTCTTATAAGTTGGGTAAGATGTAAAACTCCCACATTTTATTATATATTCTTTACCTTTCTCTCTATTCACTTCTATTTCATTTAGAATATTAATTTGCACATATAGGTATATGTGTGCACTGTTTTTTATTTTTATTTTTAGAAATACAAAATAAACATATAGGTTACTTATATATCTAGAATTTAAGTAAATGATCTATATTGCCTTATAAATAATATGTATAAAATATTTTATACTTTAAATGTGTTTTATGAATATATATGTAATAAATAATAATATGCTTATTTAGTAAAAATTGTTATTAAGGATTGTCTTGAGAAATTTTAGAATTACTTGAGTTCAGGGATGTTTAGAAATTATATATATATATATATATATATATATATATATATATATATATATATATATATATATATATATTTGAAGGGGAACTTTATTGATGTATTAGGCGCAAAATGCCGAAGCCTATACAAGTAAAAGCGCCACGCACCAACAAAAAAGAAAAGATGACAAAAGGACAAAGAGCACCTGCACCATTAAAGGGCAAAGGCTAGGACATGGCATCCCAAAATCTGTCCTCGGAGTGAGTGCAGCGCCACCTGATACGAAGGACCTGACGGATAACTTCTCTAAGGAGCTGATGGGGGAGGTACTGACGGCCCTCGTACCTGAACTTGTTTTAATTTTTCCAAAGAACCCAGATACCGGCGGCTGCAATGATCTGATGACCGTAGGAGCTGTTGGCCCATTGGTCATATGGTCAAACTAATTTTAATAATTGATCAAACTCTGTCTCGATATATGAAGCTAGTCAGGATGTATCGGACTCTTGGACATGATCAAGAACAGCTATCTACACAGTTCAAGACCGAAGCTATGTTTGCCTGTTCGTGTCTGTATTTCTTTGAGCAATGTATTTTTCATTTATTGAGTCTAGGAATACGTTGTACACCGAGTCGTACTGGCAAATAGGCTATTCCAAAATGTTTTCAAAATACTTTTAAAATGTCCTTTGTTTTGAAAAACATTCATTTAAACAAAAGCTTCAAAAAGGTTTTCAAAAAGGTTTTCAAAAATCCCCAAAAACTAATTTTTAAAACCTAACCTAACCCTGACAGAACTCGGCCAGAGTTCGGCCAGAGTTCGGCCAGAGTTCAGTTAGTGGCCATTTTATTTTTTGAATTCTTCTGAACTTGGTCCTCCTGCAGTTGCGGATTTGACCGAGATTTTCTCATAGAGTTCTGCCCGAATTCTGCCCGAATTCTGTCTTTGGAACTCCTATAAATAGAGAAGGATTTTGATCATTTCAACTCACTTATTCACTTTCAATCTTCTCTCTATCTAAAGCATTCAGTCTTCCAAAGAGTTTTCTTGAGCTTTAAATTTCTGATCCCAAGCCAATTACAATCCTCTAGTCGATTTGCCAGTGCGGTGCGTTCTAGAAGTTTCTGAGAGATTGTAATCAGAAGGCTTGATTGAAGAATACCTTTTCACAATTGAAGTTGGACGAGTTCTTCGTATCAAAGCTCGCATTGTAGAAGTTGCAAGGACTTCGTAAGAAAACTTGCAGTTTTGCTAATAGTGGATTCAACTGGTAGCAAGAGTTCTACCGACTGGATTAGTCCTCAACAGAGAAAAACCAGTATACATCGCTGTCTTTGCGTTTGCTTTCTTATCTCTGCCTTTACATTATTTAGTTGTGATTATTATTCTGTGATCTTGCTGCTAACAATTTTTAATTAGCATATTTCTGCTGCCAACTCTATTCACCCCCCCTTTAGAGTATTGTGCTTTACGATTTCATTCCTACAATTGGTATCAGAGTAGGTTCTCCATCTAGAGGTATTATATTCTGATCCTAATTGTTCCTACAATTGGTATCACAGCGGGTGTTACAGGTAAAGCAAGATAACATTACAATTATTTATTCATTTAATTAATTATTATATAGATCACAGCACAACACATGGCAACTGTGAAATTTACAAGTGAAGGCCAGGCCACAAACAGACCTCCACTGTTTGATGGTACGAATTATACCTATTGGAAAACACGGATGAGTTTCTTCTTGAAATCACTTGACTTTGATTTATGATCTATCGTTATTGATGGCTATCAATAGCCACCTCGTATAAATGTTGATGGAGTTTTAGTTGAAAAACCCTATAACAGATATACAGAGGAAGAAAAAAAAGGCCAGTCTTGACGCACGTGCTATTAATGCTCTATTTTGTGCTTTAGACAGAACTGAATTTAACAGGGTGTCTATCTGCACAACGGCTAATGAAGTGTGGAAGCTACTTGAAGTCACACATAAAGGCACGACTCAAGTCAAAGAATCAAAAGTCAGCAGACTTACTCAAGAGTATGAGGTGTTCAGGATGAAGCCCAACAAAAAAGTTACTCAGATGTTTGAAAGATTCTTGGATATTGTAAATCCTTTGTCCTCCCTAGGCAAAGAGTACAGTAACCATAAAAAGATTCGCAAACTCCTGCGAGCACTCACCAAGAACTGGATTCCAAAGGCTACTGCAATTATTGAAGGGAACGACCTCACCACTATGTCCCTCGAAGTACTCATGGGTAAGCTACTCACTCATGAACTGGAGCTACAAGATTTTGAAGAGCCTGCACCAAAGGAGAAGACGATCGCTTTCAAGGCTCAGCACAAAAAAGCTGCTGAAGGTGACTCAGACAGCAGTAAATCTGATGCTGAAGATCAAGCACTCCTAGCAAGGAAATTCAAGAGATTCATGAGACATGAGAAGAGAGCCAAAGAAAACAATAGCAGCAACAACTGGTATCAAGATGATGCTGTCTGCTATGGCTGTAAGAAGAAGGGACACATGAAGAAGGATTGTCCTACAAACTCATCATCAAGCAAGAAGAGCAACAGGTATGAAAAAGGAAACCTGAAGAGATCGACATCACGGAAGTATGCCAATACCAGCATATGGCATAAAAGTGAAGCCAGCGACTCAGAAGACGAACAATCAGAAGATGCTGCAAACGTATGATTTATGGCATCCGATCAGGTACCTACTGAACCTGTAGTTGATACATATGATGACTTCACCTTTGAGCAATTAGGAGATGCCTTCAGTGAACTGATAAGTGATTACAGGAAATTGCATAGTAAATATCAGACCTCTAAGAAGGTACTCAAAGAGTACAAAGGTGAAATAGGTAGACTTACCGACCTACTAGCTGAGGTTAGAAATAATGTTAGTGAGTCTGGTGAGCTTTCTTCTATCAACCTCTTATTACACGAGACTACCAAGTCATCTGAAGAGAAAGACAAAGTTATTGACCAACTCAAAGAAGAACTTTCTAAAGAGAAGAAAAGTCTTCAATGTGCACAAATCAGAATGGAAACACTCACTTCTGATTATACTAAGTTGTATGACACTTCCAAAAGATTGAAAATTAGGTTAGGAAAATAGCCTGAGACTACTGCTTCCTTCCCTAACACGTGTCACTTACCGAAAAATCGAAACATTACCAAGCCAAACACTGTCAGACCTAACCCTATCAAACCTTTACCCCAAAAGGTTAAGCCCAAACAGGATTATAGGTATGCTTTCTTCTATACTAGAAAACCCAAACCTACCAACCATGCACACCACTCAGCTTTCAACACTCGACATGCATAATGTCATTATTGTGGCCTCATTGGTCATATTTTACCTGCATGTAGAATCAGAAAGCTTGTTGATTTAAATATTTATGCTTGGATACCAAAGGCTAACATTTTAGGACCCTATAAGAAATAGGTACCAAAAGTTTCATCTGTAAATTTTTTTGTAGGTAGAACACCCTTCACATGCTAAAAGCAAATGGATCATCGACAGCGGTTGTTCACGGCATATGACCGGTGACGCTACATTATTTGCAACACTGTCGAAAAAGAAGAAAGAAGGTTATGTTTCCTTCGATAATAACTTGAAAGGGTATATTATTGGTATCGGTGACGTTGGTAAGTCTCCCTATCCTGTGTTAAGGATGTCTGTCTGGTTACCGAGTTGAAACATAATCTACTCAGCATAAGTCATTTAGCTGATCATGGTTATGGCATCAACTTTGGCAAAGACAAATGTACTATAGTTGATAGCTCAACTGGTAGTACTATCTTTGAAGGTATTAGGAAAGACAACATATATGTTTTCTATTTATTGAAAGAAACTAACATTTCAGGTAGATGCTTAATGGCTAAAAGCGATGAGAGTCATTTGTGGCATATGAGACTCGGTCACGCAAATATGGATACAATCTCAAGATTATCCACAAAGAAGCTAGTACGCGGTTTACCGGACATTACATTCAAGAAGGATTCGGTATGCAGTCAATGTGAAAAGAACAAAGCTACCAGATCCATATTCAAGTCAGTAAACGCAGTATGTACTACTGGACCTCTACAATTGCTTCATATGGACTTATTTGGACCTAGCAGAGTTGCTAGCCTCGGAGGTAAACTTTATGCTTTTGTAATTGTAGATGATTTCTCTAGATACACGTGGGTATACTTCTTAACACGCAAGAATGATGCATTATCCGAATTTGTCGCCTTTTGCAAGAAAGTACAGAATGAAAAAGGTTATATGATCACTCGTATAAAAAGCGATCATGGAGGCGAATTCGAGAATGCAGAGTTTGAGCAATTTTGTGACACACACGGTTTTGTACACGAGTTCTCCTGCCCTAGGACTCTACAACAAAATGGAGTTGTGGAACGTAAGAACAGAACTCTATCCGAAATGGCCAGAGTAATGTTAAACCAGTTTAGTCTACCCAAATATTTCTGGGCTGAAGCTGTTAATACAGCTTGTTTTGTTCTCAATAGAATTCTAATTCGACCCAAATCGAAGAAGACTCCATTTGAGTTATGGTTTGATAGAATTCCATCAGTTTTATATTTTAGAATATTTGGTTGTAAATGCTTTATTCTTAATACAAAAGACAATTTGGGAAAGTTTGATGAAAAGGCCGATGAAGGTATATTCTTAGGTTTGCGGCCAAGAGCAAAGGATACAGAGTCTTCAACAAACGAACCATGATCATCGAAGAATCAATCAACGTCACCTTTGATGAATTGAATCAAATGACTATCGATGACAATGACGAAGATCCATCTGTACCAAGCTCAACACCAGCTGATTCTCAACCAAGCTCAGCACTAGCTGATCCTCCTAGAGAAGATCCAGGAACCAGCTACCTTCAGAGTTTGCCGAAAAGATTAAAATTTACGGCTGATCATCCGAAGGATTTGGTAATTGGTAACATTACCAAAGGTGTAAGTACTCGTACATCCAGTAGAGATATTATTTCTAGTGTTGCATTTATTTCACAGCTTGAACCAAAAACTATTGATGAAGCATGTAGTGATAACTTTTGGATAGATGCTATGCAAGAGAAATTAAACCAATTTGAACGGAATCAAGTTTGGAAACTTGTTTCCAAGCCTATTGATCATCCGGTCATTGGCACCCGTTGGGTATTCCGAAATAAACTTAATGAGAATGGTTTAGTGACTCGTAATAAGGCTCGACTCGTAGCTCAAGGATACAATCAGGAAGAAGGTATCGACTACGATGAGACTTATGCCCCAGTTGCGAGATTAGAATCCATTCGCATGTTATGTGCATTTGCATGTTTTCATAATTTCAAATTATTTCAAATGGATGTCAAGAGTGCATTTTTAAATGGTTTTATTAAAGAAGAAGTTTTTGTAGCACAACTTCCAGGTTTTACAGATTTTAAAAACCCTGATCATGTTTTCAAGTTGAAGAAAGTTTTGTACGGTTTGAAACAAGCCCCTCGTGCTTGGTATGATCGTCTAAGCTGTTTTCTACTTGACAACGGTTTTTCAAAAGGCAAGATTGATACTACACTTTTTATTAAGTCCTTTAATGGTAAGCTTCTTTTAATACAAGTCTATGTAGATAATATCATATTTGGATCTACTGACGAATCTTTGTGTCAAGAATTTTCTAAGTGTATGCAGAATGAGTTTGAGATGAGCATGATGGGAGAGCTAAAATTCTTTCTCGGACTGCAAATCAAACAAACTGACAATGGGACGTTCATAAATCAAGCCAAGTACACAAAAGATTTGCTAAAAAAGTTTGATCTGGACAATGTCAAACCTATTGGCACTCCGATGGCAACTTCAACAAAGATTGATATTGATGAACAAGGCAAGCCGGTCGACACACGTAAGTATCGAGGTATGATCGGTATTTTACTTTATTTAACTGCTAGTCGTCCAGATATAATGTTTAGTGTTTGCCTGTGTGCACGTTTTCAAGCTAATCCAAAGGAATCACATCTGTGCGCTGTTAAGCGTATCTTTCGATACCTTAAGGGTACTTCTTCTGTTGGCTTGTGGTATCCCAAAACTAAGTCCTTTGACCTTACTGGTTATTCGGATGTAGATTTTGCCGGATGCAAAGTTGATAGAAAAAGTACCAGTGGCACATGTCATTTCTTAGGCAAGGCTTTTGTCTCATGGTTTAGTAAAAAGCAAAATTCTGTAGCCATATCAACAACAGAGGCTGAGTATATCGCTGCAGGACGTTGTTGTGCTCAAAGTTTGTGGATAAAACAAACCTTGGAAGACTATGATTTATTTTATACACATATTCCTATTTTTTGTGACAACACGAGCACAATTAATTTGACTAAGAATCCTGTATGTCATTCTCGTACTAAATATATCGAGATTAGACATCATTTTCTTAGAGATCATCATCAAAATGGAGATATTGACCTTGTATACATAGATACTGAGAATCAATTAGCTGACATTTTCATAAAACCTCTAGCAGAAGATCGTTTTAGTTATTTACGTCGAGACTTAGGAATTTTGGACGTCAATAATATTAATTAATTTTGTTTTATGATTATATTTCAATACGCAAAAACTGTGTTAGAGACAAGCCAATAAAGAGTCTGTCTGTCACCAGAACTACGGTTGAAGCGAAGCGGTACTTAAGAGTTTCCCGGTAAACCTCCACCAGCTGGGACAGTACTCCTACAGCTAATCTAAAACAGTCGCTGTGTAATAATATTTAATCTATAAAATATTATTAATTATGTTAATTGAAGGTTAAAATTACTAATCTTTGAATTAAATATTTGAAATGAGCCAATGAAAAAGAAAGTGTTCCAAACCAAACCCAGGAGAATTCGGCCAGAATTCGGCCCGAATTCGGCCCGAGTTCGGTTGAAGGTATCAGGTTATATAACCAGAACCCGAGAGCCTTTCTTCCTCATTGCTTCCAAACTACATCAACAGCAACAGTAGCCGCGCAAGGAAACCCCCTAACCCTAGTTCTTCACCACTCCCTCTCTTCCAATCTAAGTGGTGAACTCAATCTAAACTTTGGATTCGTGCGGAGTTCGTCATTCTCTACAACATACTCAATTCTCGGGAGGTATAACTCCTTATTTTCCCTCCGTTTAATTTCGTGCTATTTACTTTCATTGCACCAATGGCACCTAAGGGATTTAACCCCTTCAAGAGAAAGAAGACAACCAACGCTAGTGAGGAAGGTTCATCTTCGAATCCACCCACAAATTCGCTCTTTTTGCCAGTCCAATCTAGCGATGGCACGTTCGACGGGTTTTACTTTCAAACCCTAGACCAAGCCCTTCTGTGGTATGGAGACTTTTCCATGAGATCCATATGCACAGGCGTTCCTATCAAGTTGACTGTGTTTCCAGAACACCGCCCTTTCTTTGAGGCATTAGGGTTACAATATTTTGTTAAACTTTGTTTTCCAGTAGCAACTAATGCCATTAGACTGTTCTACTGCAATATCATATTAAACACGTTTGATGTAAGCATTCGTGTTGGAGGATTAGATATCAATTTCAATAATGTTCTCTTAGCGGAGATCCTTGGTATTCCCAACGAAGGTGAACCGCTTGTTGATATCACTGAGTTTGATTTCCCCGAAGGCACGACACTTACCAGTTTCAAAGCTGAACTTTGTGCACCTGATAGAGTTCGCTCTGGAAAGTTCAAGGCAAACAACTTGAACTTGTTTAATTATAAATTGCATCGTATCATTTACTCCACTCTCCTTCCAAAGTCTACTTCGAAGGATGATGTCACGTCTCTTGAATTATCTGCTATGTATCACATTCTTAAAGGGATTCCATTTTCTGCCCCTAAGACCATTTTTCAGATGATGGGACGTTGTCGTGCAAGAGATAGAAATCTCTCTTATGCGATGATTCTCCCACGCATCTTCCAGCGTTTCGACATTGATTTATCTACTTGTGCTCAAGACCCTGAGCCCAAGGTTCTCAAGTTATATCGTCGCAGTATGACTGCATCTACTCCTCCTACTGCTCCTGCTACTGCTCCACCTCCTCAGCAGTATGCTATAACATTTGAGGGCATACACCAGTACCTTTCAGATTTGTACATCTCGATGACGGACATGGCTCACGAACGTGAGTTCCGTGACGTCATCCGTTATCAGGCGATTGCAAATTCTTTAGCTGATCTTCGTTTCGCCCAGACTGGACATTCTGCCGGTTCCATTCCTAGAGATCCAGCTTTCTCTGGTTACCGCTGTGAGGATGAGGCTGTTCATGCCTACTTTCAGCCCGGTAACGCATATGATTGGTACCGTTCTGATCGTACTCCTCCTCGTGACTATGTCGATGAGTTTTACACTGGCGCTCCTCCTCACCCTTCTGGCGCGGGTACCTCTGCAGCTGGTCCTTCTGGACATGCTGGTCATGCTGATGCTGATGATGATGATGAGGAGGAGGAGTTGTGATATGTTGATTTTTGAGACTTAGACATTATCTACTGTATACTTGGAAATGCTCTGACATTCTAAGTTTTTCTATATTTTTTTAGACTTTATTATCAGTATTTCTTTTGAGGACTTGTACTGGATTTATTTTATTTGATGTCTTCTGAACATCTTTTTATCTTTATGAGATGCGTAGTTTTTTTATTCACATCAGTTTATTTACTTAGCATCTTTATTTACTTCTTTATTATGAACTGCCTGTGAAATAATTCTTGTTATTATAAATTGCCTGAGACAAATACATGTCTGTGATGTCTTTTTAATTTTCTTTACTATTTCTATCATTTATCATGTTTATTTTCTTGTGTTTCTTCACTGTTTTTTATTTATGCATTGATTGCGGGAGAGTTTTTCTCTTTTGCAATTATTTTGCTAAGTGACAACGGGGGAGAAAAATAAAGATCTAACATTCTTTTGAGAAAATGCAGGACATGAACAATTTTTGATTTTATTTCAAGCTTTAATGTTATATCATTCATAGTTTGTCAATTATCAAAATGGAGGAGATTGTTGGCCCATTAGTCATATGGTCAAACTGATTTTAATAATTGATCAAACTCTGTCTCGATATATGAAGCTAGTCAGGATGTATCGGACTCTTGGACATGATCAAGAACAGCTATCTACACAGTTCAAGACCGAAGCTATGTTTGCCTGTTCGAGTCTGTATTTCTTTGAGCAATGTATTTTTTATTTTATTGAGTCTAGGAATACGTTGTATACCGAGTCGTACTGGCAAATAGGCTATTCCAAAATTTTTTCAAAATACTTTTAAAATGTCCTTTGTTTTAAAAAACATTCATTTAAACAAAAGCTTCAAAAATGTTTTCAAAAAGGTTTTCAAAAATCTCCAAAAACTAATTTTTAAAACCTAACCTAACCCTGACAGAACTTGGCCAGAGTTCGGCCAGAGTTCGGCCAGAGTTCGGTTAGTGGCCGTTTTGATTTTTGAATTCTTCTGAACTTGGTCCTCCTGCAGTTGCAGATTTGACCGAGATTTTCTCATAGAGTTCTGCCCAAATTCTGCCAGAATTCTGTCTTTGGAACTCCTATAAATAGAAAAGGATTTCGATCATTTCAACTCACTCATTCACTTTCAATCTTCTCTCTATCTAAAGCATTCAGTCTTCCAAAGAGTTTTCTTGAGCTTTAAATTTCAGATCCCAAGCCAATTACAATCCTCTAGTCGATTTGCCAGTGCGGTGCGGTCTAGAAGTTTCTGAGAGATTGTAATCAGAAGGCTTGATTGAAGAATACCTCTTCACAATTGAAGTTGGACGAGTTCTTCGTATCAAAGCTCGCATTGTAGAAGTTGCAAGGACTTCGTAAGAAAACTTGCGGTTTTGCCAATAGTGGATTCAACTGGTAGCAAGAGTTCTACCGACTGGATTAGTCCTCAACAGAGGAAAACCAGTATACATCGCTGTCTTTGCGTTTGCTTTCTTATCTCTGCCTTTACATTATTTAGTTGTGATTATTATTCTGTGATCTTACTGCTAACAATTTTTAATTAGCATATTTCTGCTGCCAACTCTATTCACCCCCCTCTAGAGTATTGTGCTTTACGATTTCGTTCCTACAGGAGCGACCCCAGTAGGCAAGGAGATCGTTGAAGCCTCCGGGATGGTGATGAAGCTGTAGCTTGGTGTTTAGGTTGGACCATAACTACGCAGCCAGGTCTCCGGAATGCAGGACGTGATCCACCGACTCCTCATGGGGAAAGGAGCAGCAGTAGCATCTCGATGGGAGGCTGTAGCCGAAAGAGGTGATGGTGTCGTCGGTGGGAAGTTTCCTTCTCTGAGCTCTCCAGATGAGGATGGACCATTTGTTGGGGATGCATGATTGCCAGTATGGGGCGATGATGGGAGACGTAGTGCCGGTTCCTCTGACAACAGTCCTAGCCGAAGCCAGCGAGAAGGCGCCGGTAGAATTGGGGGTCCATCGCAGGGAGTCCAGTTCGTTAGATATTTGTAAATTGGCGACGATGAGAGTAGCGGCCGCTTCCTGCCCAAGGTAGTCCCTGACTCTGTTCCATATCCATTCCGAAGTGTTATCCCACAGGTCGCAAATCTCCCAACTGAGGGAATTGAGCACGATGTGGGGCGAGTCGTCCAGCCAACGCTTATGAATCGTCGAGGAGTGGCCATCCCCTAGCTGCAGACGGATAAGAGGTTCAGCTAGCTCGCGACCCCTGGAGATATGACACCATGAGGCCGAGGACCTGTTGTTCACTAAGGCCACCGAAGGGTGAGCAAATCTGAAGTATCTGGCCTTCATGAACCTGGTCCAGAGCGACTGTTCCGTGCGCAGCTTCCACCAAAGCTTCATGGAGTGAGCGTCCACTAAATGCTCCAATCTGCTAAATCCAAGGCCGCCCTCCTCTGTGGGTTTAGCCATGGTGACCCAACTGGCCCAATGGTGCTTGTCCTCCCCATTAGAGTGACCCCGGAAGAATCTGACGAAGAGGGATTCGAGTGATGAGAGAACCTTCTTGGGGGGGGGGGGCGTAGGTGGCCAGGATGTGGGTAGGGATGGAGGAGAGAACGTGCTTGATCAGAATCATCTTCCCACCTGGAGATAGGGTCGCATTATGCCAGACCGCGACCTTCTTCCTGATGGAGTTTACAAGGGACTCAAAAATGCTGGAGTTGGATCTGTCGTACACTAACGGACAACCTAAGTAGAAGAAAGGCGGGTACGAGATGGCGAAGGAAGTCAAGTTAGAGATCCTAGAGGAGTGATACTTGTCCGCTTTGTGGTGGGTATAGATGACGCTTTTGTTGTTATTGACCCGCTGGCCAGAGCATTTGGCGTATCTTTCCAGTATTTTGTGGACAATCTCAACCGATTCAGTATCGCCAGAGGAAAAAATGAGGACATCATCGACGTAAGCGAGGTGAGTGATTTTGGGACAACTAGAGGTGGTGTAGAAGTGGTAGAATTGAGGGTTGTTGATCATGCTTTTGAGATTTCTGCTGAGGGCTTCGGCAGCGATGATGAAGATGGTGGCTGACAAGGGGTCTCCCTGGCAAACGTCACGGCTCGAAGGGAAAAAGCCTTCCGCTTGGCCGTTGATGACGATGGAGAACCAGGAGTTGCTGACCGATCGAAAAATGATGTCGATCCAAGGTTCGGTAAAATCGAACGCTCTGAGCACCCAGATTAAGAATTTCCAGTCCAAGCGATCGTAAGCTTTCTCTATGTCAAGTTTGATGGCGACGTTGCCTCCTCTGGCCGGGAATTTCATGCAGGTGACCATTTCTTGGGCTAGGAGGATGTTGTCGATGATGTTATGACCTCTGACAAAGCCGTTCTGCTCCTCGGAGATGATCTTGGGCAGGAGATCGGACATTCTGCTAGCGATGATCTTGGAGATGATCTTGTTGGTGAAGTTGCATAAGCTTATGGGCCGGAAGTCTCTGAAGGTCTCCGGATTCTCTTTTTTGGGAATGAGGATGACGTTCGCCCTGGATATGGATATCGGGTATCTCGCCTCCTGAAAAAAGCAGTGGTCGCTTCGAGCAGGTCAGGAGCGATGATGTCCCAGCAAGTACGAAAAAATTTGCCTGAGAACCCGTCCGGGCCGGGGCACTGTGAGCGTCAAGAGCCCACACAGCGGACTTGACTTCTTCCACCGAGGGAGAGGCAAGAAGCCGCTTGTTCTCTCTGTCGGTGACGATGTTGGGGACCTAAGAGAAGAACTCTTCGTCCCTGGTTATCTCTTCTTTGGTGAAAAGAGATGAGTAGAAAAGAGCGACAGCCTTCTGAATGCTCGTCTGGTCTAGAAGCTGAGTGCCGTTGTCGTCCGAGATGCGGTGTAGGTTGAGCTGTTGTCTACGCCCCTTGACACACGCATAGAAAAATCCCGAGTTACGATCTCCCTCCAAGTCCTAGGCTAATCTAGCTTTTTGCTTCCAGAATTCGGTCTCGACCTTGAGACGGGATTTGAGAATAGCTCTGGCGAGATTGAGCAAAGCCTGCACCTTCGGGGAGCTGTCCGAGGCGACTCTAGTTTCCGCTCTGGTCACATCATCCTCTGCGGTTCTGATAGCTTGGAAGATGTTGCCGTAGGCGACCTGGCTCCAAGACGATAGGGCCGTGCTGGTGGCTCTAAGTCAGGCTGCAACTCTGGTCAGGGGGTTAAGATCATCTGCGGAGTGCCAAGCCGCGGTTATGACGGACTTGAATTGGGGATGATGTCTCCAGAAGTGCAGAAATTGGAATAGTTTTTTGATGCGCCGAGAATGACTTCTAATTTCAATAAGGAGAGGGGAGTGATCCGATTCCGTGGAGTTGAGGTAGGAAAGGTTGGAAACGAGACCCATGTCTGACCAAAGGTCGTTGATAAGAGCTCGGTCCAAACAAGAGTATTGCTGCCTAGATCCTTCCTACATGTTACACCAGGTGAAAGAGTTGCCAGAGAAGGAAGAGGGTTAAGATGGTTGTTGAACATGAATTTATTGAAGTCTTCCATGGCCGGGAGCGGAGGTGAGCGGCCTCCATAGTTCTCGGAACTGCATAAAATTGTGTTGAAGTCGCTGATGCATAACCACGGTAGGTTGCAGAAGGGAAGATAACAGGTAAGGAGGTTAGCCCAGAGGATCCAGCGCTCGATAATGTCGCAGCTGTCGTGGACTACGGAGAGGAGAGATCGAGACCTAAGCTCCGGGTGTTCCACCCAGAGGGAGATAGCCTGGCTCGAGTCTTGGACCATGCCGAACTTGATTCCAGCAGCGAAGAAAATCTAGATGTCGTGGCATCCGGCAACAGTGGCATTAAATTCGAGTTTGAACTGGAAACCTTTTATTCTTTTCTGAGGTATTTTTGGTTCGATGACAACTAAAATATCGATTTGGTAGATTTTCTTGAGGCTGATGATTCTATTCAGCGTCGGTTTATTGGCTAGCCCTCTCACGTTCCATGAAAGGATGTTAAGCATTAGTGACGGGGAGGGGATCGGGGTTGTGGAGCTTCGCGGCTGACCGTGTGGTCCTAGCCGATTGCTGTTCTTGGTTGGTCTTTTTCTTCTTCTTGTGAGCTTTATTGGAGGTGTTGTTGCTAGCTCCGGAGGGGTCTGGCGATGTTCCTAGGGGGGCATTGGGATTAGTCCCGAAGCCATTTATCTGGTCGAAGGTGGCAACGTCTTCGGATTCTTCAGGTTCTGCTAGGGCACACATGGGGTTAGTGGGATCTAGGAATCCAGCTTCCTCCGCGAGTCTCAGCCTTTCTGAGACCTCTTTATCTAAGGGTGACTGAAATGCACAGCTGGGGACTGCAGGGATCGACGAGGAGGGGATATCGGTCTCTTGTGCTGTGGGATGCATTTTTGTGGTTTTCCCCTGAGGACCAGGGGCCATTATGGTTGTTGTTTGAGCGGGATTTTGTGGGGATTTGTTGTGAGGTGTGATTATCTTCTCTGCACCGATGGCTGGGATGTGAGGCACTTGTGTGGTGACTGCGTTTGGTGGGATCTGTGGTGCCTCTCCTTCGTTGATAATGTCTTCCAAATTCAGCGCTTCGAACCTGTTTGGGGTAGATATCGAATTAGGTTTTGGGGAGGTGGGGTAGCGTTGCGTGGGGAGAGGGGGGGTGGTATCCTGGATCTTGTCAGGGCTATTATCGAATCTGAGATGTGAGTTTGTGGTGGATTGGGCGTCCAGCGGTGCCTCGCGATGTTTCTACGGTGGGCGAGGCTTATTTGTCTGTTGTCTCTTTTGTTTTAGCTTCGGGTGGGCTTTGTAACAGAACTCCGTGAGGTGCCCTCTGATGTGACAGTGGTTGCAGAAGAGAACGTTGTAGTCGTAGATGAGAGGTTGGATGTGGGTCTGGTTTCCTAACTCAATGTGAATGAATTTGGGAAGATCTTTGGAGATATCAAGTTCCATGCAGACTTTAGCGTAGTTGGCTTTGGTTAGATTCCTGGTTTCCTCCGCCATTGCCACAAAGTTGCCAAACGAGTTTACGATTATTTTGAGAGCCGCTGGGATGAAGCAGATCAGTGGGGGATTGGGTAGTGTGACCCAGGCTGCCACGATGGGCGAGTCCTCTCTCGGGTTGAGAGTTTGAGACCATTTGACCACTGTCATGGTTTTGGCATCCACCTTGCTGGTGCCATGTGTGAGTGTAACAACCAGTTTTCCAAATAAGGGTAATTTTAAAATTTTGTAATTATAATGATTATTTATTGATATTTATTTCACATTATGATTTTTGGTGATTTTTAATCATTTTTAAACTATATAAAAACTATTTTAAGTCATGACTTGTGATTTTGATGTGCTGCTAGTGAAACCCTAGAGACTGGATGACCTAGAGCCTAACCATGTCATTAGGATGATTTAATTATCATTTTAGCTTGAGGGTACTTTTTTCATTTAATGAAATTTGAATTTATTTTAATTTATTGAATTGGTGATTCCTAGTTTGGACTTTGACTCATTGAGACTCGTAGACTAGCCTAGAAGCTAACCCTAGCTATGGTGACCCTAGTATAACTTAAGTTAACCTATTTTAGTCATTAGAAACTAGTTTTAGATAGGAGGATTAAGATTAAGTGAAGTCATTTTATGACTTATGACTTAAGCCCATGGCCCATAGCATGAAGCCCTAACCCTAACTAAACCCTAAGTGACCAGCCATAATAGGATTCCCACTCCTATTTAAAGCCCCCTCTCCTTGTTCTTGTCTCTTTTGTGTTCATCCAAGCTTTTGAAGGAAAGGTAATTTCTCCACTTTCATAAATTCCTAGAAAATTCATTTCAAATTCTTTTTGACCCAAATCTTTTGCATATGATTCTAATTAATCACTACTTGCTGTTATTGAGGAATAATTTCAGTCTAAGGGCAATTTGGAGGATTTAGCTACATCGTGAATCAACCGATTTGGGGCTTTTTTCTTGATCTTTGCACCTATAGGTAATACTCCTCAAATTACATTTTAATTCCGATTTCTTTGCATATTAGGCTAGATCTAGGAGTCCGCTAGCTCTCCCTCAAGTTTGGTAGGAAATCGTGTCCGTTTGGTGTCTGTATCGGGCACGTGTCTATGTGTAAGTGTATGTGTTTGATAGAATGCCCCTTAAGATTTTATTTTCAATTTTTGTAAAAATAATTGTATGGATTCGTAGGTCTATATGTGTGCAATAACTTTTGTGAAGCCTGAGCACGTTTCTGGACACTTTTCGTGTCCAAAATGGGACACACACGCACGTACGAGGACACGTGCACTGTCCTGCTGTACGGGCTTGATATCTCTCTGTATCGGACACGAGGACATGCCAAATTTTGGGAGAATATCAGGGCATTGACTGACATGGCTCTCCCAAAATTTGAGCCCAAATGGTGCAGTGTGCGAGGAGTTCTCCTCCTCGCACTAGTCGTACTGGCCGCGCGCGCGGGCTGTACACGCGAGCAAATTGGTCACTGACACGCACTTTTAACTCTGACACGACACGACCCCAACACGGTGCAGGGTGATGAAACCCTAGCCCTACCCCTGGCGTACACGTGTGCACGGCCACGTATCACCACATGGCCTGTGTCGTGCACTGGACACACGTGCATGCGTGCACGAAGCAGCCTGTGCACAGCGTGTCTGTGCGTGTTTTGAGACTTGGACACGCCGTGTCCGGCTCTAGGGTGACACAAAAAGCTTCCTGGGACACGAGCATGGGTGGGGGGTCATTTACCAACCATTAATTTAGAATATTATCATGATTTGATTTTCGAATTTGTATTTCTCCAAAAATCACTGATACATGTGTTTTGTTTTGAAATTCTGAAGTTTGATTTCCATTTTTAAACTAAATTTGATGTTTAATTACCCTGTTTAATTCATCTACATGTGTATTACATTACTGAAATCTTGGTTATTGATAAGTGTTAGGTTTTGGGATTTCAAAAAAGATTTTGAATGGTTGAACTGTCATTGCTTATTGTCAATTCCTGAGATTAACCCACTGTCAATGCACTGTTTTGAAATGTTTGAACTCCTAAAATTTAACTGTGTTTCAACTATAATTCCCATGATTATTGCTACATTATTAACCCCCTATAAGTCTGAGTTTAGCTGCATGTTAGATTTGGTTGTTAACAATGAATTTGGGATTCAATTAGCTTAGGGACAGTTATGTGCAACTGTCAATGTGCAATGTTAAATGAAAATTGTCATTGGACTGTGATTCCTAAGATTATGTATATTTCTCTGATTTCCTAACTCACTGATTTGTGTGACACTATACACTGCTACACTGCTATCACTCTCCTAGCTAGTGACACCCCTCACTGATTACACACACATTGAACCCACATTGCCCTGAATACCTGAGACACAAAATCTGGACACTGTAACCCACACACACACATATCACATATACACACACATGTGCAAAACTGAACTGAACCTATATCCCAGTCCTCCCCTTCCTTCCAGTTTTGTTTTCTATTGTTTTTCCTCCTATTTGAAATGCAATACATGTATAGGTACATGTATGATATCTAATTGTATCCATTTGTAAACATAGGTAATGTTTATGCATTATAGGTATACAAATTGTAATGTAATACACACCTCTACATGCCCTTGTTAACACACAACCACCATGTGTTCAAGCCTTGTAAAATTTTTCCTATTTCACTATATATCAAGTTCATGATTATATATATATAGAGTATACACATGCATGCATACAGCTAGTTAACTTACTTGTTTCAATGTATGCATAGATATATGTTTTATGTTAGCATGCTTGTTATGTAATTGACATATAGATAGTATAGCCTATGCCTTCCATTTCACCACCATGTTCACATACATAGACCCTTGCATGCTAATTTCTTCCTCTCTATTCACATTGTATGTTAATGTTGTGTATATAGGTACAAACCTATATATATATATATATATATATATATATATATATATATATATATATATATATATATATATATATATATATATGAGATTCATGATAAAGAGCTAAATATGATGTGCCTTGATGTGTGGTTGTGTTGGCTTGTATAGTCTAGTTATGATGTGTGTTAATGACTTGAATAGCCTAGTTTGGCTTGTACTTGTGCCAGATTGCTAGTATAGGCTTTGGTTAGGCCTAGTAAGACTTGATGGACTAGGATTGACCAAGTTTGACTAGAGTGTTGACCTGGTATGACCTAATATGACTTAGTTTGACTTATTGACCTAGACAGTTGACCAGGTTTGACTTAGAGTTGACTTTGACTTAGATTGACCTAGAAATTATGTAGATTGCATTATAAACTTTATTTACCTTATTTTAAACATATTATAACATGTACTGCTCTATTTAGGATATTGTGACTCCGGTGCAGACATCTGATATTACACTACTCTTTTCAGAGCAGCAGGCGAGTACATTCTCTGATAGTTCTTTCATTTACTTGTCGATTACTGTACTTCAGTTGTAGTTAGTTCTATTTGATTCTCTATTACAAACACGATTTGATATTACTAGTTCCATTTCATGCGACACTTATTTATTCATGTCTGGCCTCTATTTCTGGAATCACCTACTGGAATCACCCTGGAATCACTTACTGGTATCATTCATGTTTTGGCTGGACTTGTATTTATTCGTGTCGGGTTCTGGATTCACTTGTACTTGTTGGGCGGGAAAATATTGGAGTAGACATGTGAACATACCCAAATACTGGAACCACTCCTTTAGAATTATACTGGAATGATAGCCATCCCACACTTGGCCGAGTGTACGGTGTGCCGTATTACCTACAGCCGTTCATATGTCGATTCCGATATTTTAAAACACACTGTTAGAGTATAGTCTCGACTCACCCTGGAACCTTCGATCACTGACTGGACTCACCTTATACCGGACTCATCTTGTGCTGGATTCACCTGGTATTAGATTACATTGTCTGGACTCACACTTGACCCATATTGTACTGTCTGAACTTATATCATGTTACTCTAGTTCAGCTAGATTATATTTTACAATCTTCATTGCCATGTTTCTCTTCTTGTTTAGTTACTTTACTTTTCTTGTACCTTAACTATTTCGCTACATCTCTACCTGTATAAAACTGCCATGATTCATCAATATAACTGTCTATAATTAACTGTTTATAGTTCTCTGTCATTTATTTGGGATTTCTTGATGAGTTGTACTCGTTCCTGTCCTGACTGGACCTGACAAAAATTTTACAGATGATTGCCCTAAGGACACTTGCCCTACTTATTATGGACCGGGAGACGGCTTAGCTACCTTTGGCCCCGACACTCAGGAGTGATTGGGAGATTAGCTAGTGACTAGGTTCAGTTTCATGTTTTAGAACTTGAGTTGTAAATAAGTTGAGATATGCTGTTTTGAGATTGTTAGAGATTATATTATTTTATTAGTTGGTTTTATTGTTGTATTTAGTCTTAGTTATAATCTTTTGTGTTATCATATCGTGCTTAGACTGTGATTGAGATTACATTATATCTATACTTGTCCTCCGTTCGGAGTTGAGATTTTGACAAGTACATTATATAATTGCGTGAGTTGCTGGCTAGATAGTAACCTAGAACAGCGTTCTACCGCCGACACTGTGGCATAGGCTAGGCGTTGTTACGCACTCGTACCCTCACAGTGGGTGTAGATCGTGACACGTTTTTAGTGGTGGCCCATGCAGGTCGAGAGTCGCATTAGTACGATGTCGTAGTAGTACAACGATTAGTTGTACTGCTGCACCTGCGATAGGAACTAAGGAATAGGCTTTAGTTGAGAGAGTACTCAATCACAGTTAGGACTACTTGAGAAGATTCCTGGGATAACCCTTGAGAATCTCATTATAAACTATCTCGAAATTCGATTCTGACAGTATCTGTCTATCTTCCTTGATTCATCGTCGAATTGATTCTTGGTATTCATTATTGACTTAATTTTCTACCAAGATAACATTATGGGCTAGGTTGCCTCAGTCATGGAATCTAGAGTCTTCTACAGCCATATTAGCTGGTTTGGCGATAAGATAGAGTCTGATTTTGGATGTATTTCTCGGGTGTGGGAATTTAAAGTTTTCGCAGCCAAGCTAGCGGCAATGCGAAAATTTTAAATACCATGATTCTAGAGGTATGTATACTAGTTACGGACTCTATAGATTATTGCAGCCATACTTACTGGTGTGGCGAGGATTCTGGCAACATGGTTCTGGATAGACGGGTATGATTATCAGATTGCAGAATATATACCATATAGATGATGCCCTAATATAATTGAGTGGAATATCATGGTGGATATTACTTGAGTGTTATGGATTAGATAGAGGGAGCTAGGCCACCTATAGCACAGCACCGTGCCCCGCACCATCAAAGGGATACACCCCAGAGGGGCAGGGCTTTTGTGCTGACAGTCGAGTAGACCGACGCTATGGGTGACGGGTTAGCAGGTCTGTCTTTTCTGTTCTTCTTTCCATCTTGTTGTGTGATTCCATTAGTACCTGTCAGGATGTTTTGTGCTGTGATAGATAGTATAGTGACCCTGATCAAGACCGTGATATCACGACCAGTAGGATTGTGTTGCGTGTTATCTGTCGACCTTGAGTTGATTGGGTGTTTGACCTAGTAGGGGTATGATCATCTTAATTTCGAGGACGAAATTTTTCTAAGGGGAGTAGGATTGTAACACCTAGTTTTTCAAATAAGGGTAATATTGAAATTTTGTAATTATAATTATTATTTATTGATATTTATTTTATATTATGATTTTTGGTGATTTTTAATCATTTTTAAACTATTTAAAAACTGTTTTAAGTCATGACTTGTGATTTTGATGTGCTGCTAGTGAAACCCTAGAGACTGGATGACCTAGAGCCTAACCATGTCAATAGGATGATTTAATTATCATTTTAGCTTGAGGGTACTTTTGTCATTTAATAAAATTTGAATTTATTTTAATTTATTGAATTGGTGATTCCTAGTTTGGACTTTGACTCATTGAGACTCGTAGACTAGCCTAGAAGCTAATCCTAGCTATGGTGACCCTAGTATAACTTAAGTTAACCTATTTTAGTCATTAGAAACTAGTTTTAGATAGGAGGATTAAGATTAAGTGAAGTCATTTCATGACTTATGATTTTAACTCATGACTTGTGATTTTATGACTTATGACTTAAGCCCATGGCCCATAGCATGAAGCCCTAACCCTAACTAAACCCTAAGTGACCAGCCATAATAGGATTCCCACTCCTATTTAAAGCCCCCTCTCCTTGTTCTTGCCTCTTTTGTGTTCATCCAAGCTTTTGAAGGAAAGGTAATTTCTCCACTTTCATAAATTCCTAGAAAATTCATTTTAAATCCTTTTAAACCCAAATCTTTTGCTAATGATTCTAATTAATCTCTACTTGCTGTTATTGAGGGATAATTTCAGTCTAAGGACAATTTGGAGGATTTGGCTAGCATCGGGAATCAACCGATTTGGGGTTTTTTTTTTATCTTTGCACCTATAGGTAAAACTCCTCAAATTACATTTTAATTACAATTTCTTTGTATATTAGGCTAGATCTAGGAGTCCCCTAGCTGTCCCTCAAGTTTGGTAGAAAACCGTGTCCGTTTCGTGTCCGTATCGGGCACGAGTCTATGTGTAAGTGTATGTGTTTGATAGAATGCCCTTTAGGATTTTATTTTCAATTTTTGTAAAACTAATTGCATGGATTCGTAGGTTTATATGTGTGCAATAACTTTTGTGAAGCCTGAGCAGGTTTCTGGACACTTTTCGTGTCCAAAATGGGACACACACGCACGCACGAGGACACGTGCACTGTCCTGCTATACGGGCTCGATATCTCTCTGTATCGGACACGAGGACACGCTAAATTTTGGGAGGATGTCGGGGCATTGATTGACATAGCTCTCCCAACATTTGAGCCTAAATGGTACAGTGTGCGAGGAGTTCTCCTTCTCGCACTGGCCGCGCGTGCGGGCTGTACACGCTAGCAAATTGGTCACTGACACGCACGTTTAACTCTGACACGACATGACCCCGACATGGTGCAGGGTGATGAAACCCTAGCCCTACCCCTGGCGTACACGTGTGCACGACCACGTGTCACTATGTGGCCTGTGTCGTGCACTGGATACACGTGCACGCGTACACGACACAGCCTGTGCACAGCGTGTCTGTGCGTGTTTTGAGACTTGGACACACCGTGTCCGGCTCTTGGGTGACACGGAAAGCTTACTGGGACATGAACACGGGTGGAGGGTCATTTACCAACCATTAATTTAGAATATTATTATGATTTGATTTTCGAATTTGCATTTCCCTAAAAATCACTGATACATGTATTCTGTTTTGAAATTCTGAAGTTTGATTTCTATTTTTAAACTGAATTTGATGTTTAATTACCCTGTTTAATTCATCTACATGTGTATTACATTACTGAAATCTTGGTTATTGATAGGTGTTAGGTTTTAGGATTTCAAAAAAGATTTTGAATGGTTGAATTGTCATTGCTTACTGTCAATTCCTGAGATTAACCTACGGTCAATGCACTATTTTGAAATGTTTGAATTCCTAAAATTTAAATGTGTTTCAACTATAATTCCCATGATTACTGCTACATTATTAACCCCCTATAGGTCTGAGTTTAGCTGCATGTTAGATTTGGTTGTTAACAATGAATTTGGCATTCAATTAGCTTAGGGACTGTTATGTGCAACTGTCAATGTGCAATGTTAAATGAAAACTGTCATTGGACTATGATTCCTGAGATTATGTATATTTCTCTGATTTCCTAACTCACTGATTTGTGTGACACTATACACTGCTACACTGCTATCACTCTCCTAGCTAGTGACACCCCTCACTGATTACACACACATTGAACCAACATTACCCTGAATACCTGAGACACAAAATTTGGACACTGTAACCCACACACACATTTCATATATACACACACATGTGCAAAACTGAACTGAACCTACATCCCAGTCCTCCCCTTCCTTCCAGTTTTGTTTTCCATTGTTTTTCCTCCTATTTGAAATGCAATACATGTATAGGTACATGTATGATATCTAATTGTATGCATTTGTAAACATGTATGTTGTAGGTAATGTTTATGCATTATAGGTATACAAATTGTAATGTAATGCACACCTCTACATGCCCTTGTTAACACACAACCACCATGTGTTCAAGCCTTGTAAATTTTTCCCTATTTTACAATATATCAAGTTCATGATTATATATATATAGAGAGTATACACATGCATGCATACAGCTAGTTAACTTACTTGTTTCAATGTATGCATAGATATATGTTTTGTGTTAGCATGCTTGTTATGTAATTGACATATAGATAGTATAGCCTATGCCTTCCATTTCACCACCATGTTCACACATATAGACCCTTGCATGCTAATTTCTCCCTCTCTATTCACATTGTATGTTAATGTTGTGTATATAGGTGCAAACCTATATATATAGGAGATTCATGATAAATAGCTAAATATGATGTGCCTTGATGTGTGGTTGTGTTGGCTTGTATAGTCTAGTTATGATGTGTGTTGATGACTTGAATAGCCTAGTTTGGCTTGTACTTGTGCCAGATTGCTAGTATAGGCTTGGGTTAGGCCAAATGAGACTTGATGGACTAGGATTGACCAAGTTTGACTAGAGTGTTGACCTGGTATGACCTAATATGACTTAGTTTGACTTGTTGACCTAGACAGTTGACCAAGTTTGACTTAGAGTTGACTTTGACTTAGCTTGACCTAAAAATCATGTAGATTGTATCATAAACTTCATTTACCTTGTTTTAAACATATTATAACCTGTACTTCTCTTTTTAGGACATTGTGACTCCGGTGCAGACATCTGATATTATACTACTCTTTTCAGAGTAGCAGACGAGTACATTCTCTGATAGTTTTTCCATTTACTTGTCGATTGCTGTACTTCAGTTGTAGGTAGTTCTATTTAATTCTCTATTACAAACACGATTTGATATTACTGGATCTATTTCATGCGACACTCATTTATTCATGTCTGGCCTCTATTTCTGGAATCATCTACTGGAATCACCCTGGAATCACTTACTGGTATCATTCGTGTTCTGGCTGGACTTGTATTTATTCGTGTCAGGTTCTGGATTCACTTGTACTTGTTGGACGGGAAAATATTGGAGTAGACATGTGAACATACCCAAATACTGGAACCACTCCCTTGGAATTATACTGGAATGATAGCCATCCCACACTTGGCCGAGTGTGCGGTGTGCCGTATTACCTACAGCCGTTCACATGTCGATTTCGATATTTTAGAACACACTGTTAGAGTATAGTCTGGACTCACCCTGGAACCTTCGATCACTGACTGGACTCACCTTATATCGGACTCATCTTGTGCTAGATTCACCTGGTATTCGATTACATTATCTAGACTCACACTTGACCCATATTGTACTGTCTGGACTTATATCATGTTACTCTAGTCCAGTTAGATTATATTTTATAATCTTTATTGCCATGTTTCTCTTCTTGTTTAGTTACTTTACTTTTCTTGTACCTTAACTGTTTCTCTACATCTCTACCTGTATAAACTGCCATGATTCATCAATATAACTGTCTATAACTGTTTATAGTTCTCTGTCATTTATTTGGGATTTCTTTATGAGTTATACTCGTTCCTGTCCTGACTGGATCTGTTAAAATTTTTACAGATGATTGCCCTGAGGACACTTGCCCTACTTATTATGGACCGGGAGACGACTTAGCTACCTTTGGCCCCGACACTCAGGAGTGATCGGGAGATTAGCTAGTGACTAGGTTCAGTTTTATGTTTTAAAACTTGAGTTGTAAATAAGTTGAGATATGCTGTTTTGAGATTGTTAGAGATTATATTATTTTAGTAGTTGGTTTTATTGTTGTATTTAGTCTTACTTATAATCTTCTGTGTTATCATATCGTGCTTAGACTGTGATTGAGATTATATTATATCTATACTTGTCCTCCGTTCGGAGTTAAGATTTTGACAAGTACATTATATAATTGCATGAGTTGCTGGCTAGATAGTGACCTAGAACAGCGTTCTACCGCCGACACTGCGGCGTAGGCTGGGCGTTGTTATGTACTCGTACCCTCACAGTGGGTGCGGGTTGTGACAGTCAGGGCGATCCTTTGGTCTTCTACCGAGGAAAGATGAAGCAGAATATTTTTGGGGTCCATAGGAGCAAATCTGTATGCCGATTGGAAGTGCCATTTTGCTATGGCTTCTTGGACTTTGGAAAGCTTGGGGCATCCCGAAGAGAATTGGAGCACAAAGGTGAAAGAGAACCGCTTATGTAGGGAGGTCAGATCTGCTTCGGAGAAGGGAATCGATAAAGGCACTCCTGCAAGAGGGAAAGTGTAAGCTATCTCTGGAAGCGGGACGTCGGGGAGGATCGGGGTCTGCCGGGATACGCGATCGGGCCTGACCATATCAGCGAACGAGACTGAGGGAGACGGGGTGCCACCGGGGACTATCCCGGTTGAGGAGAGGGGAGCAACCTCGCCAGGGGAGGAGGGCCTCCGCTCGGTAGGGGCACATGAGACTGAAAAGGTGGCGAAGGGACAGATAGAAGGGCGCATGAGGGGGATGAGGGGGCAACTGTCGCTAAGGCAGCCCCACTGTCGGGGGGCACCTCCTGCACAGCAAGGCAGGCGGGGGCATAGAGGGTGGAGGCCGGTACAAGCGCATAGAGCGGGGAGGCAGGCGCATGTGGAATTGCTGAGGCCGGGGTGAGGGGAACAGATAGCGCATAGCTCAGATTCGGAGCCAGTTCGGAGGGAAGGGTGATGCCGGGAACCTCCGAGCGGCGGACTGGAGTGGGCGCAGAGGCCACCCCTCAAGCCGCATGATCCATCGCCTGGGCGGACGCATGGGAGGAGATAGGCACCGCTAGGTATCCTGTGGGCGCATGGCCCTGTAAGCGGGTGCATGCCGCAGGAAGAGAACGCGCGGAGGGAGAGGGGGCGCATAGCCCTGGAGCGACAGAACCCGAGGGCGGGAGGAGCGGATTCAAAATTTGAATCTCTGAGGCAAGCGGGCGGGAAAGGACAGGCGGGATGCCCGAGGTGGCAAGATGAGGGAGCGCAGCTGCTCCGGCACGGGGCGCCAGCGTCGACACGGCCTGGAGGCAAGGCCGGAGGTCGCTGCCTGGCCAACGCTGGAGGACGAGGCGGCCATCATCGTAAGGCTGCTAGCGACGAGCATCTGCTGCGCGAAGGTCCAGTCATGGGGTGGAGCTCCGAGGATGGACGGATTGAATGGTATTTTGGTAATAATAAATATTTTTGACTATTTAGAATTTATTTAGGATTTTTGGAATTTTTATTAAGATTTATTAACTGTGTGTGTGTGTGTATGTGTGTGTGTATATATATATATATATATATATATAAACTAGAAAAAAAAAACTTACTGTTCCAGTGGGTGGGAACAGTAAAGTCAGTAGCCCCGTCCCCCTTTCAATTTCCTGTGATATATAGAGTTAAACAAATAAAAGATCGAACCCTAACCCTACCCCATGTGCCTACCCCAAGGCGACTCCCACCTGGCCGCACCGTCACCACCTGCCGGCCGGCCGATCACCGCCCCACGTGCGGCAGCAGTCGCAACAAGCAACACGGGCAACAACAACTACAATAGCATTAACAGCTGCAGGGGCAAGGCACTTCGCGACGCTGCTTCTCCCTCCACGCTCACTCGTTTCGCCAAACATCTTTGTAGGTACGTAGACAACCTAACTGAGTTTGACTCCCATAAATTAGGTTAATTTAATTCGATTTGTATGCGACGCGAATCGAGTTCCAAAATCGAGAAAAACTTAATTTTTTGAACATTAGAAACTGTCCCTACCACCCATGTTTGCGGTCGATTTGTGACCAGGTTATCGCTAATTTTAGAAATCTACTTGAACAAAGTTTTAGACCGTCTGACTGACAAGAAAACTCGATTATTAGAATTATTTCTAGTGTACTGTACATCATGTAAAATCTGTTCGAAAAATCAAGAAAAATCGTATTTAATCATGTTTTCAAAAAATAGAAATTTTGTGATACGGAGTGCGCCCCGCCAAACCGGACCACTTCATCGTGTACCAATTGCATCGAAAGATGCGTATGGTATACCCGGACATGTGGGCTTTCGCGGAAGTTGATTTGGACGTGTGTGCATGCCAGAATCAACCAGTATCCGTCGAGATACCTCGTATCGACCCCTTTGCAAACTAGTCCCTAACTTCGTGCATGATCGTCATCTCGAGACGAAACTTGTGCCAATAGGACCGTGTCATTTTTTTGGTCTTGTGTGCCAAGTTTGGTCCGATTCTGAGAAGGTCGACCGGAACGCTATTTTGGCGGGTCCGCGACCCAATCCAACGGACAAATTTGTGTAACCCACCAAAATTCAACTTTGGACATACAGTTGGATTCATATAATCAAATCGGACATATAGACATATAGTTTGATTACTTTAGAGACCTTAGGTACTGGCACGCTTTTCGGTGCAAAGCGGGTCCAATGACGGACATCGTTTTGACCTGAAATTACGATTTTGCTCCTGTATCCAGAATTGGACTTTTGGGTAGGTATTGTTAGACAATTCTTTTAAACAAAACACGTTGGTAATGTTTGTTTCAGCATCCGAAGACCACTGTAGGAGTTGACTTTCGTAGCACACTAAGTGGTTGGGTATTTTAGTTTTGTGTGCTACCCCTGGCCAACTGGATTATTCTGAACGCAATGGTACTATCTGTTTCACCAGCAAAGGACCCCAGGCGAGTATATTTATTGTTTGTTTTCAATATTGTTAATTTCTATATCATACTGTTTAGTTATATCATACTTGATTCTTGACACACTCGTTACACGATGGCACTTCATATTTTCCTGTACATGTTATGCCTTCTTTCTTGTATATCGTGTCGGGACTGGAAAGTACTGAACAGATATGTGATCAGAACTTAAACCATATTTTATTTTTTGCACAGTAGATCTTGATAAATAATGTAGACCTTGTTAAATAAAGTAGACCTTGATAATTAACTTAGAACTTGTAGTGTAAGTGCCCCAGACCGATCACATATCAAAAGAGTACTTCAAAGCACAGATAGTTATATTCTCCTGTTACATGATGTCATCTATTTTCCTGCCTAGTATTTTTCATATTTCTTGTTCCTTCTGTCTGCAGGAACGAATTGTAAAGCGCAATACTCTAGAGGGGGGGAGGGGGGAGGGGGGGTGAATAGAGTAGGCAACAGAATTTAGCTAATTAAAATTTTTAGCAACAAGATCACATATAATATATCACAAGTAAGTAAATGAAAATCAGAGATCAGAGAGCAAACGCAAACATAAGGATGTATACTGGTTTTTTCTCTTGTGAGGACTAGTCCAATCGGATGAACTCTAACTTCCAGTTGAATCCACTATAGAAAAATACCACAAGTTTTCATCCGAAGTCCTTGCAACTTCTACAACGCGAGCTTTGATCCAAAGTACTCGACCAACTTCAATTGTAAAGTGTCTTTCATCAAGCCTCTAATTACAATCACTCTGAAACTTCTAGACTGTACCGCACTGGCAAATCGACTAGAGGATAACTGGCTTGAAATTTAAAAATGAAAGCTTTTAGAATACTTTGGAAGACGTTTAAGCTTAGAGAGAAGAGATAAGAAAGTGAATGAGTGAGTTGAAATGATTCAAATCCTTCTCTATTTATAGGTTTTTCAAAGTCAGTATTCTGACAGAATTCGTACAGAATTCGGACAGAACTCTTTGAGAGAATCTCGACAAATAGTCGTTGCATTCGTAACTACAGGAGGACCAAGTTCAAAAACCAAATGGCACTAAACGAATTCTGGCCGAACTCTGGCCGAATTCTGGTCGAATTCCCCTGGGGCCAATATTCATTTTTAGGATGTTTTATAAAACATATTTTGGTTTTGGCTTATATGAAAAGTTTAAGCAGTTAGGAGCTTTTTTAAAATGGGCTACTTTCAAAACATATGATATTTTTGCAAATGTATTGACTCGTGCTAAGAACATCAATGTATTGAAAGTAGCCCAATAAATATAAAAATTACATTATAAAACGGCTTCAGTCTTGATCAGATAGGTAGCAAAGTATTCCTAGACTCAATAAATATAAAATTACATGAATAGGAAATACCGACTCATACGGCAAAAATGGCTTCAGTCTTGATCAGATAGGTAGCAGTTCTTTAGCAGTTGTCCAAGTAGTCCAAGTAGCCTTTATATCGAGACATGGTTAAATCAATTATTAAAATCAGGTTCAACCATGACCAATGGGCCAATACTATCTTGATATTCTCACCATGTATTTTAGGACTAACCATTATCTTATAGTCGTTAATATATACTTGAAACTGCATTCAATAATTTGTACTCGTTCCATTCCTGACTGGAAACCAATATTTTTCAGATGGTCGCTGCTACTCTATGCTTGGACCATTAGGAGAGACATGGGTATATACCGAGGTCAACCTAGAAGTATAGTTAAATAGATTAGTCATTTTATTTTATTTTGTGAGACATTGTAATTTCTTCAATTGTAAACTTTTCGAATATTGTAAATTAGTTAGTTTTGTGAATGAGCAATAAAGAATTTAATTATGAGCATTATTATAATTTACAGCATTATGGCCTTGACAACGTTCTACCGCCGATATCGCGACGTAGGCTGGCTTACGCACACACTCGCATCTAAAAAGCGGGTACGGGTCGTGACATTCCATAACAGTCGATTACAGCAGCTTACGACGGGGTCGTCTTACTGAAGTCCCAAGCAAAGAAATTGAATAACAAAAAGAAATGTATAAATGATACTCTTTATTGATATTAAAAATAAGGCTACAAGGGCACGAAACCAAGATTACTAGTCACTCAAGCTCACTTTCTCTCTTGATACAAACACTCAGCACTCTCTCTTCTATCAATTACAAACGAACATGCCCGAAGGCTTACAACTTTGCGGGTGCTTCAGAAGGGGATGTCTATACAGTATGTCCCGTATAGGTGAAGTCTTCAACGCGGCCGCATGTCTCGAAACTCCAAGGAGCTTCATGCCTCAGCGCGTTCAAACGAGCTCCACCTCGATGAGCAAGTACCTGTAACCTGTGCATGAAAACTGTTGTATGGTACGTACAGAATCGTATTGGTGGTGTGAGCTCCTCGCCCACCCATACAAAACCAACACGTTAATTTAGTTAGTACAACATTTTCTTTCGATTGTCTTTCTAATCTTGCCTTTGGATTAGTTTTTAAGACATAGACTCCAGGCCTATTTTGTGTCCCTAGACCATTCTCGTGCTAAGAACATCAACGTAATGACTCGTGCTTTTATTTTGCCTTATACTTTGAGACGCAGCAACATGGTCATGCCATAAACTATTTTCCTGATTCAACATCAAGGCCGTGCCTTATAACTCAATATGACTTAACCTAACTTTGCCTTACGGCCTTTCTTAACTTAAACTCGAAACTCAATCCCAAACGTATGGAACTTGCGTTGACGAATAAAAAATGATGCCACATCTCGTGTCGAAGCATGTGTCTTTACCTATAGCCAAATCTTAGGCTTCAAAAAACTTATGGTACAGACCGTGCCTATATTTCTTGACTCATTCGTCTCGTAGTTATAGTCTTTGTGACTCAACCGACACCGTGTATGCGGATTGCCACTCAGCATACCACTTATCTGTATGAAAGGTCACTGGCATTAACTAGCCATCGTGGACATAGCTAGAAAAGACGGTGAGTTGATCAATGTAGGTAGCTAGCCCCAATGAAAGCCCATCGAATTCCTGGTTGCCTATCCAGCATAAGCTATACCATGTTTCATCCATGGTCAGATCGGTCCTATGGCCCCAGGTTATCGTCTGAAGAAATATCGCCCTTGTCCACAAGTTGTCCATGACCACACACCTACGAGACTTTATCCAGACCCACGTAAATGCATGGCCTAATTTGTGGTACGAATCAAACCCTTTGCATATTGTGCTCATAAACCATACTTTTTATACTTCGTTGGAGATTCCCAAACGAAGGACCACCTCGGCGACAAACGGTCGCATGAACTTTCCATTCTTTGAAACCTATAAAACGGTTACTACATAGCCTTCCAACATAACTTTAACAAAATGTGTTCCATATGTGCCATAGATCGTAGCATACTTGTCATTGAACCAATCATGGTTCGTTTCTTAAACCAATTATGTTCGGTGCGACACTACCGTCTAAGTCATACTCTATATGACGAGCCTTGAGACCATTGGAACGTGTGGCTATGCCAAGCCATAGAATCGTAGGACAGAGCCTGCTATAACAACAAGTCGATAGCCCGTGTCGTTACCTTGCTTACTTTAATACGTGCGGTCGAATGACCGAGTGCTAGCTTTGAAAACCATCTTGGAGTGATATCTAGGCAACAAGTTAACAATTTTCTATGTTCTATTCATTCTGACACATAGGGAGATTATTCCCTTTAGCTATGTGAGTTCGTCTCTTTTATTATCAAGCCTATTCAGTGCAATAAAAACTTTTAGTTATTAGTGTGAAGGCATGTTTGCCATGGAAAAGTTTGAATGAACTTTTGTATTGAACAAACGAAACATAGTACAACTTTTGGATCCTTGACAGGATCTTTCGAGTATAATTTATTTTTTTGGGGACGTGATGATGGAGGGTTGATTCTTTACGCCATTGATGATCTTACGACGATCAAGAGGTAAATTGAAGTCTTCGACTGAACGACGATTTGTCTCTCCTGAAGTATGCTCAGACTCTCTGAATGTCTGGGCGACTGTCTCTCTCTGTGTGTCTGTCGTGATGAATGAAGGAATGATCCTTCTATTTATAGGGGTTGGAATGATCCATTCATGTGCGCATGGAAGTTTTGGCATATAGGATCGCTACAAGCATAAATTTGTTGGGCGCAGGGGGGCTGTGCTCGGGAAGCTTGAATTGAATCTGGTATAACTATAATATTGGGCTGTGGATGAGCTGACATGTGACAGTTGTTTAGATTTATTTGTTGATGAGATCTTGGGTGGTTGGCACCTGTTCATGAGCATGACCGAGTCAATGATACGTGGCGTGTGTACATAGCTCAAAGATCTCGATCTGTTGAAAGATAATAGATTTGATACGCCTGGGCTATCTGGCACATAAGGAGACTTGGCGTATAGCTTTTGAAGGAGCATGGCTTTAAAGGCATATACGAAGTTTGTTCGGGTCAGCCACGTGGCAGAGCACAGCTGTAACCGACAAATGAGTAATGATTTTGTCACGACCCGCACCCAGTGTAGGGGTACGAAAAGTGGGTACGTCCATCCTATGCCGCAGTGTCGACAGTAGAACGCTGTCCTAGGTCACATGTATCTAACAATTATAAGGTACCTGTACAGTATATATTCTCCAAATGGAGGACAATACAGAAATGTACAGCTCAATCACAACTATGGTAGAAATACGGCAAGATAGATAGATATGATATGAAATCACCAAATAAAATACAACAGGAGAAGAAGTCTAATTGTCTAAGTTAACATCTCCACAAAACATCCATAATAACAACAAGATCCCAAATATATACATCAATGTATCCCAATGAGATAAGACAAATAAGTAAGATAACTAGTCTAGCTAACTAGCCTAGACTATTGGGGTAATGTCCTCTGCAAGGACTGGGTCCTCCTGGGAGTCCAGCTCGCAAGTGCCATCTAGGCCTGCTCCATAGTATGTAGGACAGAACTCCTCA